>JAHPZR010028380.1:0-13596 GCA_019787425.1 Platygyra sinensis
AACATCTTCGCGACGTTGAGAAAGACGACAAAAATGCATCTAAACCGGTCGCTAGACACTTTAATCTGCCGAATCATTCGAAGCAACATATGGTGGTCTGTGGCCTCTCCCTACATCAAGGAGGCACAGAAAGCCGCAAAACTCTAGAACAAAAATTTATTTTTCAAATCGGCACTGTTAATCCTCACGGTATCAACGAACGCTTTTCATTCAACTAATTTATTCTGTTGTTTTTTCACGTTGCCAGGCACCAACCAATAGCGTAGCTCCATATTTCTCTATATAAACCACACACAACCCACAATGCCTCGATTCGCTCCGACGAAGGGCTAGCGCTCGAAACGTCAGCTTTCGAATCTCTTTACGGTGGCTAATTCACATTATCAACTCAGTTGATAAAACCAAATTATCCTGTAATACTCCCACCGACGCAGCACCATAGTTTCTTTAGAAACTTACCCCCTCTAAACATGAGGGGGATTGGGAGAATTCTCGAAAGTTACGCAAACTCTCGACGACGTCTCGGGTTGTCACTTACCCTAGCCAAGTCCAGAGCTCGAAGTTAGCGCTCGCAAACTCGTAAAATGCTAGTGCTTTTGATAATCTGCGAGTGAGAAAATATCTACAAGCAAATGTTTTGCGAGTTAGAAAACAACCATGCCTCCCAAACATTTGGAGAGAATTTGCCAGTGATCTCACCAGTTTGCTAGTGGAAAATATCTCACTAGCCGCAAAACTTTGCAAGTGGACTAAAAAGTTAACTTCGAGCCCTGAAGTCAGAGCCGCCTGTAAACATGACATGAACATTTTTTTTAACCTCATCATTTATTTCCAAGCATGGTATAGGATGGTATAGCCGAATACATAAAATTAGCGTCAAATTGTCGCGTTCAGAGTTGCAAAAGTAGACTTGAAGGAACGTTCAGCATTAGACACAACAGAAGGCCAGAGCTTACTTTAAGTGGCTGTACGTAGCTAAATTTATAGAAGTTTTGTATGGATTTTAAAGTCGATTGAAAATTCTGAAAACTAGATCTTTTTCCTTTGACGTGGTGTCCGTATTCTGTCATTCTCGGACTTGCGTCAGACAACTAAAACCACAATCGCTCACAAATAAAAGAGAAATACAGAGAGTGTTCAGTGTTTTAACTTTAAATCCAAAAATATTCTTAATTTAGAGCTGCATACAAACTCTTATCCGAGTACGATTTGGACACCTGTGGTTTAAATACACGCAGCATTGTACTGAGTGCCTCCAGTCACTTACCAGTGCTGTATCAGAAATAACGTAAAACTGTTGTTCGCGATTCGGGTTCTGGATTTCTTAACGTCGACCGTTTCGGGAACTATAAAGCTACTCTTTGCTTAGCTTTGCTTTCCATGTTTACTTTATCGTACCACACTTAAGCCCACTTAATAACCTCAATAACTCTTACAATGTGACGAAACTTTTTCTTCAATTGAAGGTCAAGGAAGATTTGGACTACAAACCCACAGAGTTAAAGAGCACCATAATAGATATGGCCTATAGTCTTATTGATGCTGGTTTTGTCAAGAAGACTGCAGCATACCAGAAAGCAAAAGATAAATAGAAATTGGAGTAATTTGGGATGACAATGTTACTTTGTGTCGACTTTGCACCGGCTGGAACTGGTGCTGTGAAAGGGTACCTCGCTCTTCAAGCAGGCGGAGTTATTGTCGTCCCTAAATTTCGTCATTCATTGTTTTATATAGCTCTTATTAACCGGGTAGGAAGTCTGTATGGGGGAATCTTGACCTAAGTCCTCAGTACAGACCGAACGCAGTGAGGTCTGTGCGCACGACTAAGGTCAAGATTCTCCCATGCAGACCGACTAAGCTCGGTTAATAAGATGTTAATTATATGGCAAACAAGAAAAATTTAATGAAGCTATTAGCTTGCATTTTGCTTGCAAAAGGCGATAAGCTGAACTTAAATCTGCCAAAATTTGCTCTTCCTTTTTAATTTTTTCCTGTCAGACGTTCTGACGTTTCTACTAATATTCTTAGAAGAAAATAGTCAATATTTTAGTATTTAGTTTGCAAGTTTTCACCGTAAAATTTGACCGGTCTAGATTCCGGTCTAGATTATAGATTGGAAAATCTAGACCGAGGTCAATATCGATTTCAGCCAATCAAATTCGTGAATTCAGTGGTTCCCAGTCTTCGTGAGATACAGCCAAAATGAAATGACTTCGGCCCCGTCCACACGGGATATTTTTGATGGATCCAAAAATATCCAGATTCGCCGTCGAATTCCCCGGATGTGTGTGGAAGGAAGCCGTATCCGGAAAGGAAAAGTTGCGGATTCAAAAATATTTAGATGCGTGTAGACGGGGTGTTAGTCTTCTTGGATCCCATTAGAGTCTGTTGTCTTAATTTCTTCCAACTCCTTTATCTTTTCTTTCTTAATGCAGTAACTGCTTGTTATATATTAACTGCTTATATATAAAATAAAAGACACGATTTTGATTTCCAGTTAGGCGATTTAAAAGAACTATCTGCAAATCTACCCACTACTTATTCCGACCTGGAAAGGTTGCAATATCCATTTTATTTTTGCAAGAAGGTAGCTTTTTCCAACAGGAATTCTGAAACTCCTTTTAATTAGCTTTATTTTCTTGCTGTTTCTTGGAGCGTGAACTCGATCATTATCCAGCAAATAGGAGTAAAAGTGTGGAATGCAATACCTGTGTTTGCGAGTTCGTTGTTTGAAGTGGTAGGTAGTTTGCAGTCTAAACAGAACTCAGGGTTGTCGGAACAGCAACAAGGTTATTTATTCCGAACGAAACGTAGTAATTCCACACAAAACTTCACATGAAGCACACGCTAGGCTTGCAAATTATACTTCGACCTCCATCACACTTGTATAAACACACGGCCTCTGCCAGATGTACACGCAACCCTTGTCACACTTGAATAAACACTCCTGGGATGACACCACTTAAAAACTACGCCGATTCGCTTATATACTTTCCAGCCATAAGGTTCTAGAACTTTTCGGCTCTTCTAAATAAGGTAACATTACAACATAAAACTATTTACAGCATCATGTGTAATCGACTTGAAAAAGAATTGCTGAATCACTGTGATACGATACTAATTAAATATGCACGAAAGTTCCAGACGATTCTAGACAGTTCACGCAAGTCACGCACAATTTTTCGTAACAACCTCAAGTATTAAGAAATCTTTCCAAAAAATGCCTCTAAAAAGAAAACTGAAACAAATTTTATTCAACATATTAGGTTTCACAAAACTCTTATATAGATTTATCTGAGATTATGCAAAATATAAGTCCTGGTAATCCCGCTGGTAACACTTCTCCTGATCTGCCCTGACTATTTTTATAAACAGGAGCTGTGCCTTTAATATTTTGAACAAGACGATCTGTGATCGTAAGTCGGGCTACAGGAAGATTGCTGCTACCAGTTTTGACCAGTTACTTGTTTGTCCAAGGTCCTCGTTTGTGGCGTGGCCATAATTTTTTTAATGGTGGTGTAAATCAACCGACGCTTCGGCATTACTGCCTTCTCCAGGGTGTTAGGCGGCCCCGTGAAATAACGAAATCATTATTTGCAATTCGCAACGTTCTGCTGTTTTGAAACTGTTTGTACGTTCCAAAATAAATATTTTTAATATTTACCCTAAAAGGAGAGGATAGGCGGTCGCTTATGAGAGGTTGCCGCAATCTGAGGTTCGACTGTATACAGAAATATGCAAGTTTAAGTGAATTTTCATCTTTTATTTTCAACCAGCGAAATTTTACTAACCGTGCATGATATTTACTAGTGAACCACACTACTTATTGTTCTACTCAGCTGATTGTAAATACACCGCAGTTATAAGACAACTTTTAGAAATGCCACATTTCCGGCAGTATCGTAACCAAAAAATTAACAACTCAACGGTTTAACGCGTGGGAAGAGTGTCCTCCGACTGTTTGACATTCTAGGAAAGTATTCACCGCAAGCTAGAGAACTGCGGCTTTCATATATTCACTTGTATTCCTCATCGTTTTTTTTAATTTAAACATATTTTCTATTGTTTGCCCCAAAAGCGCCTAGGCTTATCAAGGGGCTTACAATAATACAATAATCAGGCTAAAAAAAACAGACAGACACAAACAGCACACAAAGACTAAGTTACAACAAATAAATTTACATAATTACAAATGTATTAATTAAACAGTTAAACAGTGGCCATCGAAAAGCGATTAGTATTGATTATAAAAGTCTGGACTTCGCGAAATAGAGCACAGTTGATATCATAGTTTGCAGATTTAACGCCGTACAAAAGGAAATTAAGTTTTTTAGCATCGCTGCTGGATGACCACGTTTCACCTAGAATATTAGCAGCGGAGGTAAGGAGAAGATAACGTAGGGCGGCATACCTTGGGCATACCTCATCTTTTCTACAGGTATAGCCGGGCATGCGAACTCACAACGTGACCAGCTCCCAGATGCTTGATAGCTCACTTGGTAGAGCACTGCAACGGTATCGCAGAGGTCATGGGTTCGAATCCCGTTCAGGCCTGAATTTGTTCAGTAATAGAACAATGTGTCAACAGTATTTTGATACAACAGTTACTAGATGTGTACATGCAACTCAAGCAAAAATGTTCAAGCTTCAATTATGCCAACCCAGGATTAAAGAGAGTTTTCAGTGATTTTCATTTTGTCACTTTTCGGGAGGTTCTTCGTTTATTATTGTTTGTCCCTCAGGTTTGAATTGGAATATTATCTCAAACTACACAAAACATGAGAAGTGACATGCAATTTAATATACTTCAGTAAAGTTTGAATCCGGGCGACCCAGCAACTTTTGATCCAGACCCAGCGTCACGAAATCCTGTGCTTGAAATCTACAGTTTAGCTAGAGGGAGTTTATTGACAGTAAAACAATTACGCGCGCGCGTACGAGCGCAATTGATAGCTCTACTTGTAAAGTATGCAAGTAAATATTTGCAAGGACACTGCGTCAACTCAGGCGCTGGCTGTATTTGACCTAATAATGCAATAATAGTCTTTTGGGTAGAATTTGTAGGAATCATTTACGGTCCTGGGGATCATTTGTGGTCCCGCGATCATTTTCGAATCATTTGAAGCCCGTTTTTGAAAGCCCCGGAAACTTTTCGGGACCATAAGGCCATTTTTAGTTCATCTGTATCTAAAAACGGAGAAGTGTATCCCCCTGAAACTTCTTGTACGAAGGGAACCTCTGTTCATATAACGAATAAGTGAATAAAACATCTCTGTAATCGTAAGATTCGAGATTTTGCCATAGCTTTACGGGCTTGAAACGCTTCCGGGGCTTTCGAGAAACAGGCCCCAGGCGCCTGTTTTTACAAGGTCCCGGAAAGTTTTCGCATCAGGAAAGCCATAGCGAAATCTCAAACCATGTGATTACTAGCTGTTTTGTTCACTTATTCTTGATATGAACAGAGAACTTCATACAGAAAGTTTCAGGATGAACTAAAAATAGCTTTACGGTCTGAAACGTTTCCGGGGGTTTCGAGAAACGGGCCCCTGCACAGACACACACTGCAACTCGGTAAACACACAGAACTTCCGAAAGGTGTTGACGAATTAATCGCGCAAGTAAAGAGAATTCACGTTTGTTATTGCAACAAATGAGTCTTGTGTTTCTTCTATAAGTGTTCTCCGAAAGAAGTACAAACATTTACCCCTAGCTTTTTTTTTAAGGTTTTGAAACACTGTTAACAGTTTGAAAGACCTCGTCCCGGACAAAATGTCGCGGTAACACGAGCCAGCACACTCTCGTTAAATCCTCATATTGTTAGGGACGCACCACGTGACGATAATCACGTGATTTCCTAAGACCAAGTTTTACTCAAGCACATACATGTATGTAACATGTAACATAAATTACATAAGGCAAAAAATGCCTATAATATCTGAGAACTCGGGGCTCAGTTTCGTTGTTGTTTCGATTACGTATACACTTACACTTCATTAATTTTCAATTAAATTTTACAAAAAAGGGCATGCCCGAAACTAGCAAGGGCTAATCTAGGTGGGCCATGCCTTAATAACCGAATTACAAAATTTATTAAATCCATTTTGAAATCACTGGTGGTCACTGTAATCTGATTGGCTCAAATTGGTGCAATTTATTCCCAAATTGCACCATTTTTTGCTCTAAATCACATCATTTTTCCAGCCAATGAGGAAGTTACACTTCAAACTTGCGGGCTGTCGCGGCGCTTTCGTGAGCGCTTGCGCTACACTGTAGAACTTTCCAGTGACCAAAAATAGCGCGCGCGTACAACTTAATTTAAGTTGGTGCGCTGCTCTATTGCATATTTTGATGTAAAAGCGTTTCCGGTTCTGCTTTTTATTTAAAACCAGCTCAGCACTGCATCAATAAAATATTTGAATCGACCAAGTCCTGTATTTGGGCGAGTTCAAAATGGATGTAATAACACTTGCGGGCTGTCTCAGCGCTCTCGTGAGCGCTTGCGATACAGTAGAACTTTCTAGTAATCAAAATAGCGCGCGCGCAACTTGATTAAAGGTCGCGCGCTGCTCTATTGCGTATTGAAGTAAAAGTGTTTCCGGTTCCGCTTTTTATTTAAAAACCGCCTCAGTTCTGCATCAATAAAATATTTGAATTGGCCAAGTCCTGTATTTGGGCGATTTCAAAATGGATTTAATAAAGTGGTAATTGAACTGAGTGGAGTGCAATTTTGGTCTGAAATCATACTTGTGATTTCAAATCGAACTCGCGCTGCGCGCTCGTTCGATTTTGAAATCACGCGTATGATTTCAGACCAAATTGCACTCCACTCAGTTCAATTACCATTATATATATAAACAGAAATTAACTAATAAAGTAAAAGACAAAGACACAGTATTGAATAACAACAAGAAAAACCGTTACATTGACCTAATTAGTCGGGCGAGGCCGACTTTAAATTTACCCTGCATTTCTCCACAAAACTCAGTCACGTGCAATGGGGAATACCGCAGACCCGTCATAAAGGCTCAACCTTCTTTCCACGATGTCGAAGTCAATGGCGGATGCGTTGAATATCTTAACAAATGATGTAATCTTTCAAACATACAGACCCACACACCGTTCGCGGTAGATCCACTCAAAAGATGGCGTGTGTAATGAGCATATATTACGAAATGGGTTGTTCCGCAAACTGAAAATAGCGAAAGAATCAAATGATTTAGCGGATTTAGCGAAGGTCTTACCAGAATCATTTCTGAGTGAACAGAAAATGTAGACACGAAGATGTCATGTTGGACTGCGGAGCTAAGTAGCTTTTATCAGAGTGAGGATAAACGTAAGCTTAAGGTGGCTGAACACAGTTTTTGATACCTCTGTTTCATTTACCTTTGCTTCTAAAACCCTAGATCCTTTGGTCGCCAAAAATGGCAGCAAGCAAGTTAACAACACAAACTTCAACTTTTTGATAATTAAACTGTCGTATGTGCCGTTGCCATGGCAACATGATTAATTATAAACACGCGTTTAAAATCGGTTTTGTTTATTTGCAGAAAATCTAGTCATTACATTTTCTTTATAATTTGCATGCAACAAGCTTGTAACGATACTCACATGTTAGCGCTATTTTAATAATAATTTAACAAACAGATCTTTAATTATCCCTCGTTGAAGGTTCACAGGCATATCTTGAATTTCCTTTGTTAAATTTTAATTTTTTTAAATCCTCCAGTTACTTATTTCCTAAAGTATTTTCGCTCTAAATCTCGTGAAATTCTAATGAGTGGTTCTCGAGAAATAGGCGTATCTCCGAAAGTCAATTTTTCACTCAATCGCAATTTTTTCGACTTACTACGCATGCGCTGCATTTAACTGGGTTCTTTCGGTAACAAACAACAGCTGAAAATTGCTGGGTTCTTTGCATCGTTACCTTTTCCAACATATCTTTGTAATAAAAGACTAAAGCCATCAATACACTGCGTTCAATTATAGAGAAAAATAACACAGATAGCGCGGGTGTTGAGTAAATAAAATGATCGCTCTATTGACGGCATGTTTGTTGTTTTGAAATCCTTGTGCACGTGCTGAATTGCATCAGCAAAAGCACGCGCGAAAACTGTGTTCGGCCACCTTAAGGTGGCCGAACACAGTTTTCGCGCGCGCTTGCTGATGCAATTCAGCACGTGCACAAGGATTTCCAAACAACAAACATGCTGTCAATAGAGCGATCATTTTATTTACTCGACACCCGCACTATCTGTGTTATTTTTCTTTATAATTGAACGCAGTGTATTGATGGCTTTAGTCTTTTATTACAAAGATATGTTGTAAAAGGTAACGATGCAAAGAACCCAGCAATTTTCAACTTTTGTTTGTTACCGAAAGAACCCAGTTAAATGCAGCGCATGCGTAGTAAGTCGAAAAAATTGCGATTGAGTGAAAAAGTGACTTTCGGAGATACGCCTATTTCTCGAGAACCACTCATTAGAATTTCACGAAATTTAGAGCGAAATACTTTAGGAAATAAGTAACTGGAGGATTCAAAAAAATTAAAATTTAACAAAGGAAATTCAAGATATGCCAGTGAACCTTCAACGAGGGATAATTAAAGATCCGTTTGTTAAATTATTATTAAAATAGCGCTAACATGTGAGTATCGTTTCAAGCTTGTTGCATGCAAATTATAAAGAAAATCTAATGACTTGATTTTCTGCAAATAAACAAAACCGATTTTAAACGCCTGTTTATAATTTATCATGTTGCCATGGCAACGGCACATACGACAGTTTAATTATCAAAAAGTTGAAGTTTGTGTTGTTAACTTGCTTGCTGCTATTTTTGGCGACCAAAGGATCAAGGGTTTTAGAAGCAAAGGTAAATGCAACAGAGGTATCAAAAACTGTGTTCAGCCACCTTAATTGTCATAAGCTTAGGTCTAGTTATGTAACGTCTATCTTGATTACTAAGCTTACATTCGCTATGTTTTTGCTCAAACTGAGTACATTATCCGCAGCTATTTTTCTCTTTGTTTCTTTAGTTCTGTCGCTTTTATGCGGGAGGTCGACAGGAGTTTTTCATTATTGTATTTTTCAGTATTCGTTATCAGACGTTGATATCAGACATTGATACCTTTCTTTTAACCTTGTTTATTGTTTCATTAGGCTTAAGATGAGTAATCAAAGTTTTGTTTATGAAAGCCGCAGTTCTCTAGCTTGCGGTGAATACTTCCTAGAATGTCAAACAGTCGGAGGACACTCTTCCCACGCGTTAACCGTTGAGTTGTTAATTTTTTTGGTTACGATACTGCCGGAAATGTGGCATTTCTAAAAGTTGTCTTATAACTGCGGTGTATTTACAATCAGCTGAGTAGAACAATAAGTAGTGTGGTTCACTAGTAAATATCATGCACGGTTAGTAAAATTTCGCTGGTTGAAAATAAAAGATGAAAATTCACTTAAACTTGCATATTTCTGTATACAGTCGAACCTCAGATTGCGGCAACCTCTCATAAGCGACCGCCTATCCTCTCCTTTTAGGGTAAATATTAAAAATATTTATTTTGGAACGTACAAACAGTTTCAAAACAGCAGAACGTTGCGAATTGCAAATAATGATTTCGTTATTTCACGGGGCCGCCTAACACCCTGGAGAAGGCAGTAATGCCGAAGCGTCGGTTGATTTACACCACCATTAAAAAATTATGCCACGCCACAAACGAGGACCTTGGACAAACAAGTAACTGGTCAAAACTGGTAGCAGCATATCTTCCTGTAGCCCGACTTACGATCACAGATCGTCTTGTTCAAAATATTAAAGGCACAGCTCCTGTTTATAAAAATAGTCAGGGCAGATCAGGAGAAGTGTTACCAGCGGGATTACCAGGACTTATATTTTGCATAATCTCAGATAAATCTATATAAGAGTTTTGTGAACCTAATATGTTGAATAAAATTTGTTTCAGTTTTCTTTTTAGAGGCATTTTTGGAAAGATTTCTTATACTTGAGGTTGTTACGAAAAATTGTGCGTGACTTGCGTGACTGTCTAGAATCGTCTGGAACTTTCGTGCATATTTAATTAGTATCGTATCACAGTGATTCAGCAATTCTTTTTCAAGTCGATTACACATGATGCTGTAAATAGTTTTATGTTGTAATGTTACCTTATTTAGAAGAGCCGAAAAGTTCTAGAACCTTATGCTGGAAAGTATATAAGCGAATCGGCGTAGTTTTTAAGTGGTGTCATCCCAGGAGTGTTTATTCAAGTGTGACAAGGGTTGCGTGTACATCTGGCAGAGGCCGTGTGTTTATACAAGTGTGATGGAGGTCGAAGTATAATTTGCAAGCCTAGCGTGTGCTTCATGTGAAGTTTTGTGTGGAATTACTACGTTCGTTCGGAATAAATAACCTTGTTGCTGTTCCGACAACCCTGAGTTCTGTTTAGACTGCAAACTACCTACCACTTCAAACAACGAACTCGCAACACAGGTATTGCATTCCACACTTTTACTCCTATTTGCTGGATAATGATCGAGTTCACGCTCCAAGAAACAGCAAGAAAATAAAGCTAATTAAAAGGAGTTTCAGAATTCCTGTTGGAAAAAGCTACCTTCTTGCAAAAATAAAATGGATATTGCAACCTTTCCAGGTCGGAATAAGTAGTGGGTAGATTTGCAGATAGTTCTTTTAAATCGCCTAACTGGAAATCAAAATCGTGTCTTTTATTTTATATATAAGCAGTTAATATATAACAAGCAGTTACTGCATTAAGAAAGAAAAGATAAAGGAGTTGGAAGAAATTAAGACAACAGACTCTAATGGGATCCAAGAAGACTAACACCCCGTCTACACGCATCTAAATATTTTTGAATCCGCAACTTTTCCTTTCCGGATACGGCTTCCTTCCACACACATCCGGGGAATTCGACGGCGAATCTGGATATTTTTGGATCCATCAAAAATATCCCGTGTGGACGGGGCCGAAGTCATTTCATTTTGGCTGTATCTCACGAAGACTGGGAACCACTGAATTCACGAATTTGATTGGCTGAAATCGATATTGACCTCGGTCTAGATTTTCCAATCTATAATCTAGACCGGAATCTAGACCGGTCAAATTTTACGGTGAAAACTTGCAAACTAAATACTAAAATATTGACTATTTTCTTCTAAGAATATTAGTAGAAACGTCAGAACGTCTGACAGGAAAAAATTAAAAAGGAAGAGCAAATTTTGGCAGATTTAAGTTCAGCTTATCGCCTTTTGCAAGCAAAATGCAAGCTAATAGCTTCATTAAATTTTTCTTGTTTGCCATATAATTAACATCTTATTAACCGAGCTTAGTCGGTCTGCATGGGAGAATCTTGACCTTAGTCGTGCGCACAGACCTCACTGCGTTCGGTCTGTACTGAGGACTTAGGTCAAGATTCCCCCATACAGACTTCCTACCCGGTTAATAAGAGCTATATAAAACAATGAATGACGAAATTTAGGGACGACAATAACTCCGCCTGCTTGAAGAGCGAGGTACCCTTTCACAGCACCAGTTCCAGCCGGTGCAAAGTCGACACAAAGTAACATTGTCATCCCAAATTACTCCAATTTCTATTTATCTTTTGCTTTCTGGTATGCTGCAGTCTTCTTGACAAAACCAGCATCAATAAGACTATAGGCCATATCTATTATGGTGCTCTTTAACTCTGTGGGTTTGTAGTCCAAATCTTCCTTGACCTTCAATTGAAGAAAAAGTTTCGTCACATTGTAAGAGTTATTGAGGTTATTAAGTGGGCTTAAGTGTGGTACGATAAAGTAAACATGGAAAGCAAAGCTAAGCAAAGAGTAGCTTTATAGTTCCCGAAACGGTCGACGTTAAGAAATCCAGAACCCGAATCGCGAACAACAGTTTTACGTTATTTCTGATACAGCACTGGTAAGTGACTGGAGGCACTCAGTACAATGCTGCGTGTATTTAAACCACAGGTGTCCAAATCGTACTCGGATAAGAGTTTGTATGCAGCTCTAAATTAAGAATATTTTTGGATTTAAAGTTAAAACACTGAACACTCTCTGTATTTCTCTTTTATTTGTGAGCGATTGTGGTTTTAGTTGTCTGACGCAAGTCCGAGAATGACAGAATACGGACACCACGTCAAAGGAAAAAGATCTAGTTTTCAGAATTTTCAATCGACTTTAAAATCCATACAAAACTTCTATAAATTTAGCTACGTACAGCCACTTAAAGTAAGCTCTGGCCTTCTGTTGTGTCTAATGCTGAACGTTCCTTCAAGTCTACTTTTGCAACTCTGAACGCGACAATTTGACGCTAATTTTATGTATTCGGCTATACCATCCTATACCATGCTTGGAAATAAATGATGAGGTTAAAAAAAATGTTCATGTCATGTTTACAGGCGGCTCTGACTTCAGGGCTCGAAGTTAACTTTTTAGTCCACTTGCAAAGTTTTGCGGCTAGTGAGATATTTTCCACTAGCAAACTGGTGAGATCACTGGCAAATTCTCTCCAAATGTTTGGGAGGCATGGTTGTTTCTAACTCGCAAACATTTGCTTGTAGATATTTTCTCACTCGCAGATTATCAAAAGCACTAGCATTTTACGAGTTTGCGAGCGCTAACTTCGAGCTCTGGACTTGGCTAGGGTAAGTGACAACCCGAGACGTCGTCGAGAGTTTGCGTAACTTTCGAGAATTCTCCCAATCCCCCTCATGTTTAGAGGGGGTAAGTTTCTAAAGAAACTATGGTGCTGCGTCGGTGGGAGTATTACAGGATAATTTGGTTTTATCAACTGAGTTGATAATGTGAATTAGCCACCGTAAAGAGATTCGAAAGCTGACGTTTCGAGCGCTAGCCCTTCGTCGGAGCGAATCGAGGCATTGTGGGTTGTGTGTGGTTTATATAGAGAAATATGGAGCTACGCTATTGGTTGGTGCCTGGCAACGTGAAAAAACAACAGAATAAATTAGTTGAATGAAAAGCGTTCGTTGATACCGTGAGGATTAACAGTGCCGATTTGAAAAATAAATTTTTGTTCTAGAGTTTTGCGGCTTTCTGTGCCTCCTTGATGTAGGGAGAGGCCACAGACCACCATATGTTGCTTCGAATGATTCGGCAGATTAAAGTGTCTAGCGACCGGTTTAGATGCATTTTTGTCGTCTTTCTCAACGTCGCGAAGATGTTGAGAAAGACGACAAAAACGCATCTAAACCGGTCGCTAGACACTTTAATCTGCCGAACCATTCGAAGCAACATATGGTGGTCTGTGGCCTCTCCCTACATCAAGGAGGCACAGAAAGCCGCAAAACTCTAGAACAAAAATTTATTTTTCAAATCGGCACTGTTAATCCTCACGGTATCAACGAACGCTTTTCATTCAACTAATTTATTCTGTTGTTTTTTCACGTTGCCAGGCACCAACCAATAGCGTAGCTCCATATTTCTCTATATAAACCACACACAACCTACAATGCCTCGATTCGCTCCGACGAAGGGCTAGCGCTCGAAACGTCAGCTTTCGAATCTCTTTACGGTGGCTAATTCACATTATCAACTCAGTTGATAAAACCAAATTATCCCCTCATGTTTAGATGA
>JAHPZR010028381.1:0-2500 GCA_019787425.1 Platygyra sinensis
TTTCCAGACACGTGACACAAACTCCAACAACTGCTAGGCAAATAGCCGTACATATCACATTTACATTGTATTCGGGCCACTGCAAAGTTTTGTGTTGTCCAAGCCACACGTACATGGCAATAATTACCTGCTGTAGCTTGGTGTGGGCTACTAGAAGAGTAATAATTAAATAACACCATGACACAAAACGGTATTTAATGCCTCACCTTTTCTCTAGAAATACTAGAGTCGAGCGAATAACACACACGCACCTCTACAAAATAAGGTTCTTTCTTGTCTCATGTAACCACCGGGGCTAGGAAGACCCTAATTTAGAACCAAGATACCTTGTTGTGTGGTGAATAGCAGTTCTTCGTTTTAACCACTCTTCGATCCTGGTCAGTGTGTCGGTCCGAAGGACTAAACGTTTGAATTCTGTTTTAGGGGGGACGGAAATCGACCTTGAAATGTCCCTCATCGCCCGGGGGGGGGAGAGTCTGTGGTAAGAAAAAAACACGCAGAGAAATATGCATGAAACACGACTGATCAAAAACGCAACAAAGTAACGTCAGCCTGAAAAGAGTTTGACCATCGTCAAAACGAGTAAAAAAAGCAAAACAATTTTGACTGCACTTTGCTATAAGAATTAACGTTAAAAATAAATATCATTGAGGTCGCTTTTGTTTGGAGCGGCTTGCACACTGGCCGACCTCGCCATTGCCGGTACAGCGAAGCCCTTTTGAGCAAGGAGAAGGTTAGGTGCGTGGGCCTTGCTATCCCTCCCATAACAAAAAGCATACAGCCAGAGAGAACGCGTGCAAGAATTATTCAAGACACTTCAGTCCTTGGGAGACGCACACATGCGTGGTCGCTTCGTTAAGAAGGCGGGATGAACGCCCTGTGTGTGCAAGCGCACGTGTGTGACTCTGGAGACTACAAGGCCGACAGTGAGTGAAACCGTTTTTTTTCTAACCTGTCCTGAACGACAAATGCCAGCCACGTCCCCTGACTCCCAGTACTGACATGGAAGAGAGGCCCAGGACAGCTGTGGGAATCTGCTGAAGTCCCCTCTGGACAATACAGAGCATAGTACTAACTCGCTTGGTGCCCCACCAGTTCTTCGGGTTTGCTGAAAAAAAGCAAACGAACAAGCCATCAACTTGGAACCGTGCCAAAACTCGCACAGGATTATACAGAACACTGATAGAAAGGAAGAACCTTCGAACAGCTTAGGAAAAGCGTTGGGTTGTACCGACTGCGATGTAAATAGAGCACATTATTTGTCTTCTTTAAAGAAATTTTGAACTTTGAAACTTGAAGACACATGTGGACAGAGATCTAAAATTTAAGAATACAGCTGCTTCGAGAAAAGTTGTCTTACGTGGAAAAGCTTACGCCAACAATGCCGAAAGTTATTTATGGTAATGGTGGTTTTTACGGTTGCTTGATTGAACCTCAAGGTGTTTCAGCGTGGTGGAAGGAAACAGCACAAACACGTGTATTCATGCTTTCTCGTTCCTTGTTGCTGAATCACCTTGAACCTCAATCAAGCAAAACCAAACTCTTACTACCCATATGCCAAGCGGCATTGTCGCGTGCGCTTTACACTTTGTGGGACAACCTTTGTCGAAACAGCTGTATATTCCAGGTTAAGGAGCAACGCTGGACTTCCAAGGCAAAATTAAATTGAAACGGAAAATATGATATATCTCGGCACTAAGAAACAAAACTCTAGATCAACTTATTAAAAAATTGGAGGGCCCATATTTGTTCGTGTACAAACAATGATTGTCAATTCTAATCATTTATTGTATAGCCTTTCCTTTGTAACTTTCTATTTGCCTTTGTGATTGTATTTTTTTAACATAAAAGTCTTGGTACAGTGTTTTTAACACTAGTGGTTTGTAAGTTATGTAACGAATATTGTAAGTAATGACTGATTTACGGTTTGTATTAGTAAGCTGTGTTAACAATTATTGGAACGAAGTTGAGCACAGATACGTGATTTTGTCAGTGGCGAGCAGATCAATTATTTGGCCGATGCCGAAGGCTGAGCAAATAATTGATCTGCAAGACATTGACAATCACGATATTTTTGCGATAACCGATTTCATATTGTTTTAATTCATTCGATCACCAAGTTTGTTTTTCATATTTTAATCACTTCCTGGCAGCTCAGGGAAGCGATCTGCCAGTTTTCTCTCGAGAGCGTGGTTCCAATTACTCATGAGCAGAATATTATTTGCAGCAAAACACGTTTGAACGGTACTACGCATGAGCAGACCATTATTTGTAGGCAGTTATTTGCAGGTCCACGTGGTGGCTTCTCGGCCAATGGCAAAAGGAGAAAAAATGCATCGCATGATGTTTTATTATTATTCATTCAAATGTTGTCCCCCGTTTTCTGATGGTTAAAACCACACGCATAATTCCACCATAATAACCAGCAGCTGTTGACCAAATATCGAGCCAATGACGTCAAAAGTGCAGTCCCTCTTGCTAATAATTGAACGCGATGACG
>JAHPZR010028381.1:5000-17294 GCA_019787425.1 Platygyra sinensis
GTTATAAACGATGACGTCATATATACGTCATAAATCAAAAAAGGCTGGACGACTGAAAATAAAATCCGTGCATGTTGAGGAGAGGATTCCAGAAAGCGAGACAAACTTCAGGCCATCTATTACAATCTATCACACATCCAAGTTTTTGTCTTTTAGTTTGTTTGCTAATTTTTTTATTTTACCAATAAAACAGGGTGCAGGTAAATCGTTTAATCCGAGTTTCATGTTTACTCCGTCATTCCGTCCTGTTTGGTTCGATTAAGTGGTCTCCAGGTCAGCTCTTGCAAAACCCACGCGAGTGAAGAAACATCAACATTCAGTCACAAGTGTCTAAGAAGCGTGTTGTAAGGTATAGTCTGCTGGCAGCCGGTTTTTTTCTCTAAGGTTTACTAGGACAAGTGTTAGTCATCGCGAACGCAAATGGCGTTGGCCGTGTAGAGAAGAAGGCGAGACAGGGTGGTATGGCCGAGTGGGAAGAGGACGAGAAAAAAGTCTGTTTTTCTACTCTTGCATCTGCGCCCATATCTCGTCCCATTCTCCTTTAGGCTAAATAGTCTCTCCTCATAATCCCTGCTGAAATTTCGAGAGAAAAAACAGACTGCCAGCAGTCTATGTGAGGTATGTACTGCTCATGTGAGAGAATAAACGCGCTAAGCAAACGAATCAGGAATATTGAATAAATTGAATAAAATTTGTTCACAGGAGAAGCAGATCAGAACAGCAAAGGACAGAACGAAATTTAAAGACACACATACCTATATCCAGATCCGCGCCTCCAGAACTGTCACTAGACACCAGGCTTGCTGTGCTTAGATTGCTGTCTCCTCGTCTTACCATGCCAGGCGGGACCTGGCAGCGGGAGTCAAGGGCGCCTGCGGCCACAAACAACTCTGGATAAGCACCGATGACGTTATTAAGGAGATGTGATTGGCCATCTCCTAATGGAAACCGGTGATAACGAGGTACGCTTACAGTTGGGATTTGATTGAACTGGCTCATGATCAAAGGTTCGATTCGAGACGCTGACGGGTCAAACGGGTGAAACAGGTTGTAAACTTGGTTACAAGCAGGTTTTGGTGGCACAGCTGGAGGACAAGAAGTAAACGATTAGGATGACATGCAAGCGTCTTCAGAACCACCTTAAAACAAAATTTTAAACAGCACCACTCGAAAGTACTGCTATATTCAATGGTCACACACTAGAGTTTACCCACGGACACGAACATGACAGCGATCTTGTACAGCACATGAAAGCACAACTAAATATCAGTTGCATTTAAATGACCAAACACGAGAACTTTATATCCATAAGCCTTGAAAAAAGTTAAGACTACCTTGTGCAGCATAACAAACAGTACCACATAAAAAAAACTGCTCCAGACGCTGTCATTTGAATAGTTACACACGAGGGTTTAATCGTCCACAGATCGTTTTGAAAAAAGTTAGAACCCAACTTGCGGAGCGCATAAATAGTACCATGTGAAAGGTATTGCTTCAATAACTTTCATTTGAATAGTCACAGTAGGTTTCATCGTACAAAGACTTGAAGACTGAACAACGTTATAAACAGTACCACATGAAAGCATTACTCAGTAGCTCTCATTTGAATGATCACACACTAGGCTTTCATCGAAAAACAGAGCAAAAACGCTAAATGTAAATGACTTGAGCTTTGGTTTTACGAGAATCCGGATTTTAAAAAACTAGATACATTTTAATACTACATAAAAGAAAAACAAGAAAAAGAAAACTAATCAACTGAAAATTAATTCTCACCGAGATTTTCTCTGTCTCTATCCTCGCCATTCAAGAACCTACGATAAGCTAACACAAGTCCAATCGGTGAACCAAACGCGAAAAACTTGCTCACTTCAAAATCAAAACATCACTTGATCCACTGAATCAACGGACAGCGACATGGTCTCGAAACTAAACGTCTGCAATTTGGCCGCCTTGCTTAGAGGACGCGGGGAAATCATAGCGTTGTCCTCCAACTCTTCAACCGGTGGAGAAGTGATCATCTCATCTCTCTCAGGGTCCACGTTTTCACGGATGTTTCCACTGCTTAGACTGAGCCGAAGGTTCTGTGAGTTCTCCAAGTTGCTTTTACTCGGTGGTGTATGGCTGCTGATGCGTCGAGGTTTTCTTGGCACGCCGCCGTTTGTTTCCGTCGTGTTTTGCGGCGCGGACGAAGCAGCGTTTGGGGAAAGCATCGCTGTGTTCGACAGGAAACTCTGAGTCCGACTTCGTACATTGTTCACGCTCAAAGTTAGAGCATCGTACGCGAGCAAAGCGCCCATACAGTCGCCAAGAACACAAACCTAAGATAGAGACATAAGACACTGTAAACTAGTACCAAAATGGCAAAATACCAGGGTTCTAAGACAAATGACTTGACGAATTTTGACATTAATCTGAGGAAAATGGCGGCTAAACGCGGTTTGACCGGTCGTTCAAAGACTTGCGTGAAAGTAAAATCGGAACAATCCAAGGGCCAATGACAGTGCTACCAAAGCGGAATGAGCCAATCACAACTGAAAACACGGTGTGCAGTCCGCGAAAAGGGCGGGAAACATAACGTAACTAAAATACATCTCACGTTTACTTCCGCTTCTGATTGGATAATGAATCAGGATGTTGCTCTGATTGGTTAGTATAAGGTGCACGAGTCTTACTTACCAGGAGGTTGAACGCGGTTTCCGGTCAAGCAAGAAAGCTCAACAAAAGCAAAACCACAGCCCGAAACTTGAATAACGTCTAAAGCGGCCTTCACACGGCAAACTTAAGTTGGCAAACTCGTGTTGGAAAACTTCAAAAAGTTGGCAAACTCGTTCCTTCACACGTCAAACTCGTGGCAAATAACAAACACGGCAATTTCCAACATGGCCGCTTTTTAGTGCAGTTTCAATCACGTACAACAGTGAAATAGAGGATAAGAAGAGAAGAACCAGAAAGCGGTGGAGAATTAGAAAGGTTTGGACGAAACCAAGTTTGTCCGCGCGCTCCTCCGTTTTGTTTTGTTTGTTTTTTGTATCTTTGTAGGCTATAGATGAAACGTCCCGAACAGCCGGACAATTGTGAACCGCTTTGATATAAATTTAAAAAGTGTTGACTCGCGTCCCCCATTTCGTGAAGTGTCACGCAAATAAATCACGTGAACCACTGACGAAAAAGTTGGCGAAAAAGTTGGCGAGAATAGAGACAAGTTCTATTTGTCGCCAACAGTTTGCCAACTTGTTTGCCGACTGTTTTTGTGCCGTTCACACACATCAACTTGAGTTTGCCAACACGAGTTTGCCAACTTTAGTTTGCCGTGTGAAGGCCGCTTAAGAGTCAAACCGAACAACGCGAGAGTTTACAACATTTCGAACACCAAAAGCCATGTCTAATGTTTGTACCTACCTCTCCTCTAAAGCCTTGACCATCATCTGATCTAAGAAACTCCTTGTAAGCCATGTTTGTGGCAACAACCATTGAATTTACAGCCTCGTCATAAAATGGAGAGGAAGAAACCATGAGAGAAATGGCGCTCAGAGGAAAACTACTAGAAACTGGAGTGAAACCGCTGTTAACACTAGCCACATCTGAAAACAAAAAAATCAAAAGAGGAAACCTTGATTAATTCATATTTTATTTCACTAAGGGCGCGTTCGTTTGGGATATTTCGAAAGGAGAATATATTCCGGAATAAACTCCGGCTATTCTGCTCCTGGGAGCAGACTAGCCGGGATGAAAATCCAGGTATTCCGGAATGAGAATAGCTCCCAAACAAACGCTTATCGCATTATTCTAAAACGAACGCGATCCCAAACGAACGCGCCCTAACCCTTCAATTTTCTGAATGTTCCATATAAAGGCACAAATTTCATCGATGAAGATATGAAATTATCCCCATTTTCTTGAAAGACCACTTTCGATATTTGTACATAGCTCCTTTTGAACTTAAGCCACTGGAAGTTAGCTTACAATTGTTTCTTTCTACTTCTGTGCTTCTACGTTTGTTTGTTCGTTTGTACCCCTGACCTAAACATGTCAAGATCTTTTCTTTTCACTACATGCCTGGCATTTTTAAATCTTTTGTTATTTTGGGTAGCCAACACCCCAGTAATTTTTGTTTTTGCTTTGCAATACTGTAATTTCTAACTCTGAAGTGATAAAAAATTGCTGTTGTTGGTGTCGTTGTTGTTGCTTCTGCTGCTGACTGTTTCACGGAATTCACGTCATTACCTGAATCACTCTCCGAATAAGGACAAAGTTGAGACAACAGATTAAGCGCCTTGGAGCAAATAGCAGGACACTCTACAAGTCTCAACGCGATTTTTCCGACCGCCCCTTTGTAATGAGAATTTATCACTGCCTCAAATGCATCTTGGAGTAGTCTGAAATCCATGTCACGTGATGTGGGATCCAGTGCCGTGTCTATCTGAGTGCCGCCGTGGATGACAAGGATTAGGGCTGTGATGCGAGAGCATGGCAACGAGCACGTGGAGGTATCACTGACTTTCTTACATAGCTTCTGTTTCCGGATGAGGCGAGGGGACTGGAAGGAAAAATATTTTGAAAAAGAAACGAGATTAGCTTAGTAGAGAAATTTTACATACAAGAGGTCATGTCCGACCTCACAAGTCTCTTTATTCAATTACATAGCAAAACATCAAAGACGTGTCATCAAATTTCGTCTACTTCAGCAATACAGACGCACTTTCAAATTAACCAATCAGCAATGGGCCCTTTGCAGTTTACGATCACATGGTACAAAAACCGCCATGCTGGAGAGCAAACTGCCCACTGGGACCTCCAAAACAAAGCAACTTAACTAAATATTCTTTTGTCTTGGAGGTCCCAGTGGGCAGTTTGCTCTCCTGCATGGCGGTTTTTGTACCATGTGATCGTAAACTGCAAAGGGCCCATTAGACCGTCAATGACGCGTCATAACATTCACGCCTTTTTTTCGCATCTTTAAACACACGCGCAACGGATCGACATTATAGCCTACCAATCACAAGAAAAGAAAAACTGCAATCACGTGGTACAAAGTTATTGTGCTATTTTAGACGTTTACAAGCGGCACACTCGGCCTAAACCGGATACAGAAAAAATAGATTAAAAAGTGACAAAAACTGAATTTAACAGTGAAAGGTCGCTCTTGGTGCAGGTACAATTGGTGAATGTTACTTGACGCTCTATTTTCTTACCAAGCTCTGGTCGTCAACGACAGAAGATGCCAATGAATCCAAAGACTCTCCACTACCCCGAGAGGAATCCGTGTCCAACTCTAGACTCTTGAAACTGTTACTGAGCTCCACGTTACGTATGGACAGCAGATTCGTGTTGAAAGGGTTCTCTTCAAGCTCCTCTGCAATGAGAACCATATAAAAAGGAACCTTTAGTATGAACGCGGCAAAAAAGCTTAAAATGATAGTTACTGTTCTGTGCTATTTTTCAGAGATGAATTTACTTTCACCACCAAATAGAGTGGATGCAAAGCCATGAAAGATACTGCCAATAAAATATGACGGTAATTTGACAGCACACAAGAAATTTACAACGCAACAGCAGAAGGTGAGTATTCTCAAGTTTGCTCAATTATCACGAGTGTTTTCAAAACACTAGGGCAGTATAATAAATTGCATTGTCTTCTTTGTTTACATTACAATATAGAGTTTACGTGATTGAGAACAGACAAGCGTGCCTTTCCGTTTTAAACTGAGATAAAACGTGATCTTTGCCGTACCGATCGGAGCAACGTTCAGCAACGTTAAGATGACAAGAACTTCTTTTTTTCAAGGTATGTTCGCGCTGCTTTGTACCAATAATAGTTGAATATTGTTGTTCGTAACAATAATGTTCGCGGAAATCTAGAACTGATAACTCACCTGAGGCCGCAAACGCCGTCATTAAGACAGGAAAATAGAGGGAGATGTGCTTATCCTTTACACTTCGTGTACATCATTTTTTTTTTTTTTTTAAAAAAGTCAAGTCATGAGTGTAACGTTTAACTTTTCAATTTCAAGTAATATCTTACCCTGCGCGTCGAAAAACTCGTCATTCTCGGAATCTGATCCATTAGCTTCTAACGTGCTCATGTGCCAGCCTTTTACTATATCTGCATGTGACAGTCCCCTCCCCACAGAAGTATCAGCCGTAGAACTTAAGTCTCTCTGGCCCAAGCCATTGCATTCAAACCCGTATGAGTTTTTTCTAGGTTCATCTTTATCAAATCCGAATTTTTCCACCGTTATAGCGACGGGTGAGGGAGATGCAATTCCCTCGTTTTCGTCAAGCGAAACTTTAGAAATCAGTTCTAGTTTGGAGCTGTTGTTGTTTTCTTGTACGTAAACTACACTTCCCCGCCCTTTGTCGTTTGCAAAGCCAACTTCTTGGTCGCTCTCTCGATCCGAAGGAGTGTTGTTGATAACGTGGTCAGAAAGTTGACCCATTTTCTTGGCCAATACTCTCTGTGTTTCTTCCTCCAGTTGTCTTATATCGTCGATTGTGAGTCCGCACCACTCATCCTGCCACACCCATGCTTGTCGGTGACCCATTAACATCGGGCGACGCAGACCCGAGTGAATGAAATGTTCAATTTTATTCTGGAAAAGGGAAAGGTAAAAGACTAGTGTTGGTTCTCAACTATTCAAATTGCCAGTATTCTTATGCAGGTTTTTTAACCATCACTGTTGCTTTTGCTTTGGTAAGCTTCCTCGCAATTTCTGTTACCAGATATAGAACAAACACAACAGACGGTGTTTTATCACATTCCAAACACAGCTCCAGAAGAGAGTTGAAATATGACCCTTAGCGCTCTTTTTGCAGCCCTGAATGCAACCACAACATCAGGAAAATCAAGAGATCACTTGTAATTACTCGATTAAAAGCTTAGACTGATACAATGCGCATTATCGAGAACAAGCAAAGAGACATATATCATAAGAATTGACTGTCAATAAGCTGGGTGAGATCGAGTCAAACCGAATGGTATTCCTAAAATACGCTCCTATTCACTTCATCTAGCGTTACGCTTGCAACTTACACTTGTTTGGTTTAGCAGTGGATATCTCCACGCACTAAAACAAGTGACATGAGGAAGGCTAAAGGGGACTTTTGATTGACAAGCTTCCAGGTGTTTGGAAAAGTAATAAAACTCTCTGTAGTGCATGATGTATCTTTTCAGTGCTGACAAAAACTAGGGCAAAATGAGGAAATAGAATCGTATAAATATATCTGTGCTGCTTCACAACCCATTTCCAAACAGTCACAGTTGTGATATCTTTGCTTCAAAGTAGTTTGTCAGTTATTGCAGTTAAATGCAATTTAATGGAGTTAAGGTGATTCCTCAGTATTGCATTGCGCATCCCTACTGCGCACGATTTTTGCATCAAAAGCGCGCGCAAATTAGCGCGTGCACATACACCACGACAGAGATTTTCCTAAAGGTAAGCTCGATAACGAAATAAATGTTAGTTTTCTTTTAAACGAGCATGGTGACCTATATTTTTATTGCATAATAATAGTGTGCATATTGTCTTCCTTAATTTAAAGGAAAACTAAAAAAAATTATCGGAAGGAAAAAAAGATATAGGTGAAAGAGTGCACGAAATTGATACTCTGTGATACTATCAATCTCAGACGTCCGTGGACAAGGGCTTTTTTTTTGGCTCGCTTCAGGGACCGTTGGTTTTAGTCCGCGGTTCAAAAATGTTGGTCACGTGATAACATTTTTTGCGGCGCTGCGGTTTGCAAAACACTGATCACGTGATGCCATTTTGGTTGTTTACGCCAGCGGCCGCTAAAGAGAAAACCGCGAGTCGAAGAGACGTTGAAAACCAACGCAGGTCGAAGTTACATCTAAGGAAAAGCCTTGTCTGAGGACATAAGACGAAGCATTATAGACAATTGTGCAAAACGGTGGAGACCATATATCTGGTTTTTTTGGAGGCAGCTACTATGATGTTGCAAGAAAATTTTGTAAGCAGACAGTCTGCATGCAAAGAACGTCGCAGTGTTATAGAGAAAATTGTTGACAGCAGAGAAATTGGTGCCTCGGGTCAAGAAGAGGGCTCAAAATCCCCCAAAGTTGCGACGAACTGAATTGGAATGGGATGGTGGATGGATCAACACGGCACGGAAGTTGTTAATTTACCAAAATACTCTCCAGAATTTAATTTATCGAGTTAGCTCAACAAAATGAACACCGTTGCAAAACAGGAGAACATTCGCCAGTCGTTTCATTGAAATATCTATGTCAGAGTGTACAACCGGCAGTGTTGAGCAAATAACAGAGCATGATATGCGAGGATTTTATAGACACACACGATATATCGCTATTTGATTCTCACTACTATGTGTAGTTTGTTGTTTGCAGAAATGAGTAAGGACTGAAAGGTAAAAATCTTAGCATGTTCGTTTACGTTGTCGTTATACGCCGGCTCTAGTTTTCTTATAAGAACTTTTTTTTATAAAAGCGTTCAGGCTGAAATAAACCAAAAGTTGAGAGTCAGTTACGAACGTTTATTAGTTTTTTATATCAACGTGAAAATCTTACTCACGGCATCAGAGAAAGCCGCACAATCAACTTGATACCACATCATGACAAACAATGCACTTTGATAGGTTTCCTGGTCATGCCTGTATTCACTTATTGAATTACAATACCAAACAACTTTAACAACATGTTGAGAACGTTTTCAGATTCAAGTCGCAAAAAAATAAGAACGTTCAGCCTCAGCCCCAAAATAAGACGTTTTTATAAGAAAAAAACAGTAAGCTTATAATGTAAACTGATTTCAGTTCAGCCGGGATGTGTGGCACAAGCTGTCTGGGAAATCAGATTCCTTAATTGTTGTTTGTTTGCTTGCTTTTTTTCATGGACTTTATTTAACTAGAATTATAATTCAGAGACATAATAAAGAATTGGCATTATGTTCGAAGCGTTTGTTGCATGTGCGTTGACATAACGTGTGGTAGAATAACTTGAAATGAAACTGTTTTCGCGGCGCTGGTGAATCACACCATCGCTTTCAAGTTGCTGGCTCGTTCAAGATCATCCTCTCAGTTCTAACATGTACAGCCTGAACTGGAGTGGCAGTCGCATGCACTGTAGCTGACAGTCTATACAAGTCCTCGGAGATGTCCACTGGGCGTAAACACCTGCCAGCGTCGATAAAATCTTCGTCGCAGCTCAAGTTAACAAATGTGTCTTCGTCATCTCTGTAATGAATGCGGACATCTCTTGGAGTTTTTCCTTCCAAAAATGCCCTAAGCTTTTAGCAATTCACAGGCGAATTCCTGAAAAGTAATTAGTTGAAACCTTTCTTTCCTCATTCGACCCATTTTGAATCTTTCGAAGTTGTCTCCGTAAAAGATCTTAAATTGTACAAACGACATCTTTCCTTCCTCTGGACTTTGACAAAGGCGGGAAAAAGATGAGACAGGCAGTCCACTTTTAGCGGCCGCGGGAACAACCAAAATGACATCACGTGATCAGTGTTTTGCAAGCAGCAGCGCCGCAAAAATGTTATCACGTGACCAGAATTTTTGAACCCGAGACTAAAACCAACGGTCCCTGAAGCGAGCCGAAAAAAAGCCCTTGTCCACGGACGTCTGAGATTGATAGTACAAGTTTTGACCGCAAAAATAACGACTCTTCGAACGCTTTACGTCCACGTCGTTTCAAATAGTGTGATGTTTCGACAAATTTTATATGATATTGTTCTTTATGCTCGACACTTTCTAACTGTCAAGTTTTTTTCCGAGTATTACTTTTATAACCTATGTTTCGAGCTACCGCAAAATGTAACGTGGACCGATGGGTAACGAGCGTGATTAGCACGAGTACAGGCATAAATGGGGTAAGATTAGCCCAACACTTCTCTTAAACGAGAATGGTGACCTATCATTTTTATTGTATTTTTTGCTTGGTAGAGAACACTTAGGGAAAGTTTCAAAAAAATTCATCGGTAACTTTTATATATGAGGAATCACCTTAACAACAACAATTTCAAGTCTTGCCTTTCCAGTCAGCGGCGTTTAGATCTGCGCATGCGCCAGGATTCCACATGTTCTTGGGCCACAAGGTGTTGAAGTAGTTTAACGTTGTCAGCATTTTTCCTTGAGTTTCTAATGCAGGGACTTTTCTCAGAGATTGTTTCCCCTTCCCTGTCCCTCCGCTCTCTTTCCACTGTTTTATCAGTGTGACAGGTCCCCACTTTCTCCCTTCTGCAGGGGGCCTCATGGCTGGGTTGCCAGGATTTGCCAGCCATGGGAGTGGTGTCCATCTAGGAGCATGCTGCTAATAGTGCAAGCTCCTGGATGCCTTGGGCACCCAACCTCCACTTCGCGAGGAACTTGTTAATTGTCTCATAACTTATCAAGAGCCTGCCAACAGTGAGTTAAAAAAAACGCTAGTCTGGTGAAACTTCTGCATAGATACTAACCTGCATTCCCCAATACCTAAACTCAACCTTTATAAGCTTGTACGCACACATAACATCAGACGGTGGCTTGTCTGCTCTGTAGTGCTCAAGCCAATTTTCCTTCATTGGGCCCCGCCCTGTTTTCGTAGATTTGTATAACAAAGGATCTTCCTCTTCAAGGTAGTCTGAGTGGGACACTGGGTCCTTGATTGGGTCAATTACATCTGCAAGTCACAAAAAATGAGAATTAAATACCTTTACACTGGTGGAGACTGTCTTTCTTATACTTGTACACCTTGAGGGGGGACCTTTCCTCAATGCAAGGTGCCCCATAACTGATCCTATTAGGCTTGATTACCAACCACTGTTCGGAAAGGAGCTCGCACTCCTCCCCTCGAAGGAGAGAGGAATGTAACCCAAGCATGAGAGAGAGGCAGAAATCAAGCCTATGATCCCATCAGGCAATAGCTCATTAGACTAGGGTTGAATGCTTGGTATACAATGTATCTTCCAGTGGAGCATGTAAAAGCACCTACAGAATATCCATTGAAGAATAACAACTTCATATACAAGAAGTACCACTGAAACAAGCTCATCAATTGAAGGAATATTTCTAACATCCTTTGATTCCAACCTCAATCTAAAACTTATGCTCCTAATAAACAACATGTACAACAAAGGACCAGCTACCCCATACTTTTTAGACAGTATCACTTCTGAAATTATAAATCAGAGAAATAAACTCACCAACTTCTCTTCCTTGGAGGTCCACTGGTGATAAATTAAATACGTTTTCCTGCAAGGGCAACCAAGAACACTTATTTGTAACAAGATAAACAGCATCACTAGTGGCACATGGTCTGGCTCGCAGCTATCTTATCCCTCTAAGACATAAGTAACACATAACATGTGATTAACCGCAATGTAAGAATAGGTAGAGAACGTTTGTGTGCAATGTATCCTTTTTTGTATAATATCTGCGCATTGGTGGTATTTAATGTTAAAAGAAACACTGTGTAATTAATTAATTAAGGTATGTATTGTCTGTTATTGGTCGTTTAGTTAACCAATTAAGTAATAATTTAATGTAATTTAGTAATTGAAACATTGTATGTAATGTTTGTGCTTTAACAATAAATGTTTTTTGCAAAAAAAAAAAAAAAAAAAAAACACAACATGGAAGCAGCACCACCACACTGGACACTGGAATTGAAATCAAGGTGGTCCCATGTTTAAGTTCCACTCTGATACCACACTGGAGTTGTTTCTCAGTACACCCAAATAGGCTCTTTGCATGATCTGGTCATAGGATACAGAATAAATTATGCTGGGACAAATATAACACAGCTGGAGTTTCAAAACAAAGGCACTCCTACCAGTCCAGCCCGACTTTCCTTTGTTTTGAAAATCACACTGCATTATTTTACGTCCCAGCATAATTTATTCCGTACCATGTGACCGGATCGCGCAAAGGGTATATTCAACTCTTCAATCATGCTTGCAAACAGTCAAATGGTGTACCTCCGGTGTACCTCCTACCCACTGGGATTTGTTAGGTCTATCAATAAAGTTTGTTGTTTAAAGGGGCTCAGTCAAGTTTGAAAAGCTTAGCAAAACTTTTCAAATTCGTTGTTTGCAATCCGTGTCAATCTTCTTCATCCTTAACCATCCTTGTTCCTTTATGGTTTATTATTGTCTCTTTGATGTATTTCTATCTTTATAAAGTGTTATTTTTAGGTTTCCTTCAATTTAACGGTTATTTTTTCAATGTTCAAAATAACTCAAGATGCCGTGACTGAGCCCCTTTAATGTTTGTCCAGGTCTGAGAACTTCCATCGTGTAGGTGTGGCTGAATACACTGACCACAATCAACATTTTT
>JAHPZR010028382.1:0-40000 GCA_019787425.1 Platygyra sinensis
ACTATCTATCATATATTAGTATAAATCTACTAGCGTTCTATCACGAATGCCGTTCTCTGATTGGCTACGCCACTCACTATCTATTATGTGATAGATAGTGAGTAGCGTAACAGTGTGCACTTGTTAACAAAATGACGGCCGTTTCTTGGCGTTTTCAAAGTGTTGAGAAGAGGATTTAGATTAAGTTTTGAACGACTAGTAGATTTATACTAAAACAATTAGATATCGCTCTCAATTTCTATCGCGCGATAGTTGACTCGGGCTGCGGACTAGTCAACTATTAAACGATAGAAATCTCGAGCTCATAATCTAATTGTTAAATAGATAGTGAGTAGCGTAGCCAATCAGAGAACGGCATTTGTGATAGAACGCTAGTAGATTTATACCAAATAGCAAATAGAATGCATCCATGATCCAAGCAGGTACATGACTTGTACACAATGTTTTTGGACAGTTTGTTATAATTATGAAAACTTACAAAGACGCATGTTAGCGCTATGGACGGTGTAAGATACCTTGAAAAAAGCTCTAGACTATCAGACAGCGCAGTTTCTGTAATGAAACTAGAACGAAAGTTATTAAGCTTATATAAAGCCTATTGAGCTTATTTAGATCAGAAATTTAACTCACCTGAGGCCAGGACAAACCATGGTAAAAATAATATTTCATTTGATAATTTTCAGGGAGACACAGGAGATTACAGTGCTGCATGTTCATAAGATCCTCCGGCTGAAAATTAAAAAAGAACGAAACGAATAGTACAGCACAAGTAAAACAGTAAAGTGAGTTTATACAATCATGGATGTAATTGTTCGAGGATAGTGTCGCAGAGATCGAAAACGCCCACTTACGATCACCGATTTAGCTTTGACGTAAGCAACACTTACCGTTGCACACCTGATGTTCATTCTGGTAATTCTAGAAAGCTAGGATGGAAAATTAAAGTTGTTTTACCAGCGTCTGTAGACCTCTGTGGAGTACACAACTCACACCGAAAGGATACAACTTGGTACAGCGGTCTTCATATGAATATTACTCACAATTCATTGCGGTGTGAACGCGGAAAAACCAAGGCGCGAAAGGAAAGCATGCTGGGTATAATTGACGGAGAAGAGTGACTTCACTTCAAAAGATCGTTGGCAAGTTTAGTATAAATACTTGTGAAAAAGCTGTAAGATGGACGACAGCCTTATCACCTCGTTCTTCCTCTTAAACTCTTCAAGTACAAGCACGGGCTATTATTCAGCTTTGGACGAAGTGGAACGAAGGGATTGTAAACTTCCCGAAGTCATTTGTATTGAGGATTCACCATTAGATGTTTCAAGCACTGTCAATGATCAAACGCCCTCTATAACGCCTTGTTCCTCCGTCTTTGAGGATGCAGACGATCAAGAAGACGCATCAAGCGTGCAAGAAGTGTTTGTATCTTCTGTTGCTAACTCTTCGCGCCCTCCAGTGGTTCACATTCAAGATGACGAAGTTTCGACAACAAATACGGGTTGCTGTGAACCTTTAGATGATCTTAATCTACAGGAAACTACTGAGAAGGTGAAGATTTGGCAAGGAACAAATGAACAAGAGCCGTCTACCACGTCCAATACAGAAACACTTGTAAGAGACTTTTCCCTCCCCTGTTTGGAGACAATCGCTTCACTGAAGTCACGTTATGAATCAAAGTACGAGCTTCATTTGAAACTCCGAAAGGTTGCCGGTTGCAGGAACAAATGTTATCGTAGAAAGTTGTATAAATACAAGAAAGACCTGCATCAACAGCTTGACGATTGGGAAGCTTATCTGAATGAGCAGAGTCCCAATGAGGCCTATATTGCTGTGGAGAACGTCGTTGACAACGAGGGACCCCCTCAGGACTTCACGTACGCCACTCAAAATAGATTGCACAAAGACATTCCAAGCCACTTGTTTGATGTTGATTATCTCGTTGGGTGCAACTGTGAGCGGATTTGTACAATGGACACTTGTGATTGTCCGAGGAACAGTGGAGGGGTGTTTGCATATGACAGAAATGGGAGGGTGCGGGTTAAACCAGGAACGCCGATATACGAGTGTAACTCACGTTGCCCTTGTGGTCTGTCATGTAGAAATCGTGTGTTGCAGCGTGGACGCACAGTCAAGGTGAGTGAGGTGCAATTTACTTATAGTGTCCAAGATGGTACACTACATGTATTTTGCCATCTCTCATTTATCTAGAAATGTGTTGAAAGTACCGAGCAATTAATAGCAAGTTGAACATTGCATCTGCCTACTTTGATGTGTGCTACTAAAGGGAAACAAGGCTTTAGTCTTGTCAACAGATAAGGAGCACTCAGCATACTCATTTACAATGCGCATGTGCAATATTAACAGTGTGTAAAACTTCAAGGTTAGCATATACCTGCACGAGTTTCAAGAACTCAAGGCATTCAGCAGCAAGGGAATTCAGCTAAATCTCTTTTAACCTCGTAATGAGAGTAAAAAAACTTCCTGGAAATGGTAAAACCAGGCAGACAAAAATCAATGTCACAGCCAATATATTTGCCCTGTGCACCCCCTCCCCCCCTCCCCCCCCCCCCTCTTGCCACCCCTAAAAAAACCCGAGATGACGTACTTGCACAGTATTTCCCTGGGTGAAGTGTTCTGCATTGAGTTTGTCATGTTAACAAGAAAGTTGGGCATCCTGCCTAACACAGTAGTGGAAAACTTTTGTGCCTTGTTTTTCAAAGAGTGCATGGAACTATCCATCAGATGAATCACTGTTTGGTGGATAGCATAATTTGTTTTGTCATGTAGCCATGTTGTTAACTGTACAGTGATTTATCCTCTCCGTCGCCAGTGTAATGAAGTTAAATTAATTTGATTTGGAATGAAAGTACATGTATGAGGTTTCTTTCAGAGGAGCCTATGATGTCCAGTGCATCTTAGATATATACATGGAGTCTGAAATCCTGCAAAACCAGCTGCTATATTTGCAGCTTCATTCAGTCCCAGTGCAAGTAAACAGGAGCACGGCGACTATATACATGCGCATATTGTACTGTAGGCAGTTGTGTGACTTCAGAAATCTAGAAAAATAAAAAAAAATTAATTATTATTACTAAATACTCAATGCTTTTCCATGTTTTGATGATATATGAAAATATATCCTGGAAAATGTGAGAAATGGCATATCTGAGCTACTGAAAATAAAAATGACCAGGGGAACATGCTCCCAAACTCTCCAGGAAACAGAGGATTACAATGTGACATCAAACCACAGGTGGATTGAATGAGCATAGCAAGCAACCCTACAACTACTGCACACACAAATTGACACATGCTTTTAACCCTTTCACCACCAAGGGGTCTCCCTTTGACGAGTAAAATCATCTGGTGTTAGACAGAGTAAAATCTATAAGTCACCCTTGGTGGTGAAAGGGTTAAAGAATGCTAACACAGGCCGGAATTTGGGGAAAAAACTCTTGAAGCATTAGAAGTTCACCCCATTCTTTACAAACCCACCCATGAAAAACATTGAATCTAATATGTGGCAAGAAGCAAAACATAAATTACATGTATGTAGAGTTGTGGAGGCTCAACAATATTATATGCAGCCTTGTGCTTCCTTCATATTACAGTCTAACTTAATGAAATTCATGTGTCTAGCTAAACATTTTGCTGAAGGCTAAACTTTGAATTTGCTACCATTGCAGTAAGGGCTTGTCATTGGCTCAAGTTCATATGTGTAAAAGACTCTAGTACATGTAAAATTATGTAATGTGCAACATACTAGATGACATCAATGACAAACAAAAATGATCAAAATCACTTAACAGTTGTTATTTATCACAAGAGTGCTAAAAAATATGAGGTAAAGTCCTTGTCCTTGTTTCAAGTCCTTCTTGTTCTATTTACATTACCAGTAATCATAAACAGTAATTGTACTGCATATGAGACAGGCAATAAGCAATGCAATATGAGCAAACTCAGTGAGTGTATTACTCCCCCATGAGTTGATCAAAAAGTGAAATTTAAGAATTATAAATGGCAAGTTACCCTGACAAGAAAGATGTGGTCATCTTTTATAGTGGGAAGGAGGAACTCACTTGCCTTAAAAACCTGTCTTTCAAGGAAATGGTTCAGTTGAGACTAAAGTGGCATACACCTGTGAATGGATCAAACATACAGGGCAAGTAGCTGCAGATACTACCTCAAATAGGCACTTAAACTGATTAAAAATACATGTACCTTGAGTTTGGCCAGAAAACCGTGAAGAATACCCATCTTTTGGAAGAGCTAATGGGAAAATTGGCAAGGCCATTCTTCATTTTTCGAAAGAACGAAGAACTGATCGGGATGTTGGGTCATGGCCACTGTTGCCAGGTGATCAGTGGCTTTTTGGAACTCGCTGTTGACCACAACATCCAGAGGCTGAACCTTGCTTGTACAGCTGTAGCTCTTGGTGGGACAAGGGCCAGTGTTGTCTTGCACTCATTGTGGAGGATATCCTTCACCACCTTTGTCATTTGCACTTTGTGTTGGTCGTACCGAAGAAGCCTACACCTTTTTCCATTTGCACCGAAGGTACTCTGTGAATTCCACAAATGCCTCAATCAGAAGATCATCATATCTTCGTCGCGCCGTGCATTATCCTGAAATTTTACGACAACTGGTGTGACATTGTTTCACTTCCTTGTCAGGGATTCTCTTTCCTAAGCTCTTGAACATTGGAAGGGGCTTTATTTGTGGTTCTCCTTCTGCAAATGTCATCAGCTGCATTTTACATTGCTGTTTTTCATGGTCTTTGCCAGTGGATCAGGTCCAGACTGTTTTTTTCTCCTTGTGCCTCATAGGTACAGTGGAGGCCCTTTCGCGTTAAAACAAAATTCCAGGGATGTCTAATCCATGTTGGCAATGTCACTCAAATTCCAAGGACCAATAATGCTGTCTTGATTATATCCCAGACCTTGTTTCACCTTAACAGCCACTCGGCAAATAAATATCTGTGAAAATGCTGGGTGTTTAGGCGCAGGGTCTCTGGGTGGCTCTGGGCAACATTTGTCGACCTTTGAGGTGATATGTCAAAACAGGCTTTAAATGAAACAAACCAATGGTCAGACATTTTGAGGTCTGCATCATGTTCCTGAGCCACCACTCTTTGACTTTGATGCCTTATCTTCGTAAATCTTTTAACTCTTTGTAGAGCTGCTCCTCCATTTCCGGATAAGAAGCCCACCTTCCTGTGCCTGGCTTTCTAGACTTTTTTGGGTCATTCCGTAGCTTAAGTTCTTGAGCAATCTAAGGGTTGTATGTGTTCGACTTCAGCTCAACTTTGTACCTCATTCTTGGGTCATCTCCCATATACCAAGAACTGAAATTGTTAATGGTTACACCGGCAACTGAAATAGTTGAGCATTATGGGGTGCAGAGGAACAGTAGGTATAGAGAAACAGTAGGTTGCGAATGCTGTTGTGTTGTGAAAACAAAGTGCAAACCCAAGAAACAGCATTGAGTAGCTGGAGATGGGGATAAAATATTTTTACCCACTTGTAACTGATGTGTGAGTGAAATTGGAAAGTTCTGCATGTACCAGTAATTGTTAGACTTGGCTAGTAAATATACTATGATTGGTATGAGAGTAACTTAGAATACAGGAAATTCCATTTCTGATAGGTAACATTCTAGGGGAACATGCTCCAAACTGCCTGCTTTCATTCACTTTCACAGATTACTGAGCCTTGTGAACTTTCGGTTACAGCCCAGCTGCGAGAAAACAGTTTGTTGTTAAATATAAGAGAAGGCAACATTAAAGTGGCATTTACAGCTGTTGGTTTGATGACCTTGGTTGTCTGAAGCAAAAACACAGTCACAAAATTTTGCATGTATATATGCACTTATAACCCACCCATTAATTTTTGATTGATTTTATTGGCTATTTTACATCACATGGTACAAATCTCCGGACAGAACTTTATCTCGCAATAACCCCTTGCCGAGTCGATATTTGTCCTCCGATTGTTTCCGTCGAAGAGAAACATAGTCAGCACAAGAATTTCAACTTTTCTTTTCTCTTATTTAATATGGAAGGAAACTAAACTAGTGTTACTGAGTCTAGCGATGGTGACATTAAAAAGCTGATGGCAAGTGCTATTCCGGAAAGTACAAAAAGTCACTAAAATGCGCTGTCAATGTCTTTGAAGGTGGAGAAAGTCATGAGTAGACTTTGAATATTTAGTCCTACGTAAATTTAAACCGATTCATTTTACAAAATAAAGATTTAATACAATGTGATAACTAACTATAAAAGAAACCAACCGTTCATGTCCGACTTTAGCGTGGAAGAAGGAGAGAAAAATTCTAGTCGCACTTGAAATCATGGAGCCGGCAGAATTGTCAACCATGTTGAAACCTTTTTTACGCAGAAGCCAGAAAATTCAGTGGAAGGAAAACCATACAGTCACAACACTGGGATAGCCAATTCGTTCCGGGCTGGACAGATTTTTTTCTGGTTCCCTTCAAAGGAAGCTGTTTTCCATTATTCGGGATAAGTATTCAAGCCGGCAAACAAAGCTCTAGATCCATCACTGAAAGATCTTGCGCGACAGGGATTGATTTCTTTCACAAAGCTCAAGCGTCCAATTTCCAGCAAAGACCTTGAAGTCCTCTATGCAGCAAATCACCTTGGTCTGAATGCTCCAGAAAGTTTTGTAAATTTGGCATGGTTTAAGGTTACTTCCCACCTTCAGAGGCCAAAAAAAATAGGTTTTTCGTTTATTTGAGAAATTTTAAGTTTGTCATTTTATCTAGTGTTTCCAAAAGAAAAATGTTAAAAATCTCAAAAAGCCACCGAGTTATTTGCAAAAAATGTATTTTCAAATAAAGTTAATAAACTGCGAAGGTGTCATAATCTTGTCAACGGGCAAGACTCCTGGGAATATTTTCGAAGCAAACGCTCATCACTCGTATTCCATGTCATTTGCATATTTTTATTTACATCACGCACTTGACAAAAATTCCTACGTTGAAGCTCTTTAAGCTAACTCCTATGGAAAAGTCAAAAGCAGAAAAAAGACCTTGGGTAAAGAAAACAAAACAACCAGCCCAAAAAAGAAAGAAAAAGCTCCAGCGGAACATTTTCAGCCTTGAACCCTTTTGGCGCGGGTTTTGCCTTTTCCTTTACCTTCGGCGCCTTTGCCCAATATTACGTGGTCGTCCTGAATTGAACTGCACTTAGTTGAGCAAGATAAAAAAAAAAATGTGTTGCAATGGGACGCTTTTCCCGGGAAATCGTGATCTATTGTCAGAGACACAAGGAGGTCCTGATTTTCCATTTGTTTGCGGTTTTATTAAGCAGTATAATCTCTCGGAAGTGGCGTGAGTTGTCTACGAACCTTTTACAAGTTAAATCTCGCATTTGATTTTTGGAGGAATACATAGTGAGCGAATTTATAGGGTATGTAGATTTAACGGATTGTCTTGAAATTTCACCAGAACATTCAAGAGATAATGACAAACCAAAGTGTGTCGGGAAATTTTGATATTTAACACATTTTTCGCATGGCATCCATTTACACAACACGTCTCGCATATTTTTAGCTACAGCTAACTCCAACTTAAGATGTGAATATGTCGATAACCAATCAGAATATCGAAAAAGCCCGACACACTTTTGTTGATTGATGCCTTGTGAATAAGACTGTGCAGCCATTTTGCTCGTGCTGCGGAATCCGATACCCAATAAATTCAATAGAAGAAGCCTCGGTCGTTTCACGCCTTACCGCCTCCTGGCATGTACTAAAAGAAAACATTGCTAAAATTGCATTTTTTCGTAAAGTACATTTACATTTGTTGGGATTTTATTAAAACTGGCGCGCGTACGATTTTTTTCCCAAAGGGCATTCACGAAGGTGGGAAGTAACCTGAACACCATTCTCTACTTTGGAAAGAGAGGCCGTGAAAACCAACGCGAGATGAAACCGGGTGACCTTTAGCTCAAAACAACAACCTGCTGAAGTACTTCATCTCAAGCAAGAGAGCAAAGAAAAATCAGTCCACCTTCAAGTGCTACAGATTTTACACATTCTGTGTTTCACAGATGTAAATTCTGAGACTGAAATACATTTCTTTCTAGTCAAGTTTATGAACAGTATGTCGAAAACATGAACCAAAAGCGCCGAGTTTTCGAGTTTTTTTTATCCAAGGGGCGTTACGAGAATTAATTTCACATGACAGCTTGTCAAATTTGGTGCAATCACAGTGGAAATAAAGTTAGTTAAACCAATCAAATTTACTTTACTCCCTCACGTCAATCATGCGCATTCGCTGTTAGATCACCAATGGCTTTTTTACCATGTTTACGAGCGGTTTATTGCGAACTGAAAATTAATGGGAGGGTTATAAAATAAATAAACCCCTTTCTGGTTTGCTGGTATGTCGGCTAGAGATTGTCCTCAAAATTTCACATTTGCCCTCGAAGCTTTGCTTCTCGGCCAAATGTTCATTTTTCGGACAATCTCACAGCCGCGGACATTATCAGCCAACATACCAGCCACCTGAAGGGGTTTATTTACTAAATAGGGATAGATTTGATAAATAGTGGGCATTCCTTGTGAAAAACATGGTGGATTTAAGACTGCTCTAATAAAGTTTTTGCTGAAAACCTGCTGAACAATCATGTTTCACTAGGTCTCTTAAAGAGGGGTGTTTTGTTTTCTTCTGTGCCTACTGTTCCTCTGCACCTACTGTTTTTCCTCTTTTCCTCTCCACCTATAGCTCCCATGTTCCTCTGTGCCTACTGCTAAGCTGCTCCTGTCCCTTTGTGCCTACCACTTCCTCTGTTCCTACCATTTTTTTGTGCCTAGTGCGGCCGCGTTCCTCTGTGCTTACTCTGCCGCTGTGCCTACTGTTCCTCTGTACCTACTGTCCCTCTGTTCCTTTAAGCCTACTGTTCTTATTTACCTACTGTTACCCTGTTTCTCTGCACCTAATCTTCCTCTCTTTGCCTCTGTTCCCCTGTGCTTTCCTCCTCTGTGCCTCTGTTTCTCAGTATCTACTGTTCCTCTAAGCTTTGTACCTACTGTTCCGCTGTTTCTCTGCACTTGCTGTTCCTCATTTCCACTGTTCCATGTTCTTCTCTACCTATGCTGCTCTCTTCCTCTGTTCCTCTGTTTCTCTGTGCCCACTGTTCCTGTGTTCCACTCCTCTTTTCCTCTGCACCTACTGTTCCTCTGTTCCTCTGTTCCTCTTTTGGTCTGGTTCCCGAATATCTCACATCTAAGTTTGTAACATGAAACTATAGTCTGAGGGATTCGGCAAATAAACTTGTTGTTCCCTTTCCGAGAACAAACTACATAAAAAATTGTTTTAGTTACAGCGGCACAACTCTTTGGAACAGCTTACACTTAACAAATAAAGAAGCCTAAGCCGTGTATTACACTATGATAAAACACGATGGTCATTTGATAACACGAGGGAAATGTAGAAAACATGAGCCGCAGGCGAGTGTTTTCTACGTTTCTCGAGTGTTCTCAAATGACCAGAGTGTTTTATAACAGTGTAATTCACGGCTTAGACTTCTTCATTTGCTTTAAAATATAGACTTTACGCGCACAAAACAATAAAACACGCTTTTTCTAGGTTTTATACTCTGATAAAACATAGGTTTTTGACCAATCAGAGCGCGTGCAGGGTCCTATCTATATTTTAATGTAATATAAAAGAGAGTCTAGTTCCTTAAATCATTTTAATGCCTTCTCTATCAAAATTTTTAAATACACGGCATTCATGGAAATCAGGTCTGTGGGTAGCTTACTGTTGTAAATTAATGTAATGATAGGATTAGTATTTTAGGTTTTAGGATTTTAAGACATTCTTTGGAATTTGTTGTACCTGATGAATTGTTTTTACCGTGTATAAATAAAGTTCAAAGTTCTGCACATGCTGTTCCGTAGGTCCTCATTTCCTCTCTGTCTACTGTTCCTCTGCACCTACTGTTCCACAGTTCCTCTGTTCCTTTTATTCCGCTGTTCCTCTAGTACTCTGTGCCTACTTTACCTCTGTTCCTCTTCGCCAACTGTTCCTCCATTCCTCTGCACATAGTGTTCCTCTGTAACTACTGTTCCTCTATTCCTGTACCTGAGTTCCTCTTTGCCTACTGTTCCTCTGCATGTACTGTACCTCTGTTCCTCTTTGCTCACTGTTCCTCTGTACATACTGTTCCTCTGTACCTGCTGTTCCTCAGTACCTACAGTAGTGTTCCTCTATTCCTCTGTGCCCACTGTATTTCTGTCCTTTTGTACCTACTTTTCTTCTGCTCCTCTGCATGCACTGTTCCTCTGTACTTACTGTGTCAGTATCTACTGTTCCTCTATTCCTTTGTGCCCACTGCCCCCTGATCCTTTACATCTGCTGTTCCTCTGCACCTATGGTTCCTCTGTGGCTACTTTTCCTCTGGGGTACTTACCATCGACAAAAACCATCTGGTTGGAAATTTCAGGCATAAACATTAAACAATTAAATGCCAAGTTGCGGGAGTGCGAATCCCTATAATATGGTATATCCACATCACCTAGAGAGACATGAAAGAGTTAAAAATAGCATTGCCTCGAATCACAGTCCATATTTTCTGAAGCTTCCCAAACGAAATGGCACAAAACTGGAATTTCTGGTTTTACCGTGCAAATGGTAAGTACTCCTGTTCTTCTGTGCTTACTGTTCCTTTGCACATACTGTTACTTTGCTCCTATGCACCGTCTGTGCTACTAGGTTCCTGTTCCACTGTGCATTGCAAATATCCTGCCTTAGTTTGCCAATTAATCATATCAGTTCCTGGTATTGGTGTGATGATTAACTTTCTCATTTGCCTGTATAATGATTAACAATTTCAGTTGCTGGTATATGCTAATTAATAAATTCTAGTTTTTGTTCGTGGCATAACTGTTCTCTCTTGTGAAATGGCTGCTTTGTTTTTCCTGCTTGTGCAGTCTTTTGAGGGGGTTCAAGTGAGTTCTGGATTGATTCAGAATTCTGGCTTGCTTCAAAGTTCGGATCAATATCAGTATCTGCTCAACTGCGCTCCTACCCCTCCCCTAACCCAACAGTACCACTAACTTATTAACTTATTATTAACATGTTGGGTTAGGGGAGGGGTAGGTGCGCAGTTGCCCAGATACTGATATTGATCCCAAAGTTCTGAGTGGTTACAGAGGGCTGGTTGGCTGCTTGTCTCTGATTAGCTGGAAATTAGGCTGACATAAGCAATGTTTCAGGTGTTGCATCAATGATGGGCAACAGGTATATTTCAGACCTTTATTCACATTTCTGGCAAACTCCTATGCATCTCATTGGGCTGTAGTTGACTTGATTTACAGTTCGTGCTGTTTCAGGTGCACGCAAGGCACACATGGGTGTGACGAGTTTTTAGTCATGCATTGAGTCACTTGGCCATGCTGTGCAGCTGACCTTTGAGACTGTTGTGCTGTAGGTACTCTAACTTCAACTCAAGGAGACTAAAGATTTAGTTCGCTAAAGAATATTATTAATATATGGCTAGCTCTGTGAGCGGGCAAGATGAACCAAATCACATGCTGTGATTGGCTACCCAAGCGGGCCAGATGGAGTGAAAAAGGAAACACTATTTGCGGGTATTCACTTTTATTTGTGTGGAATTGCGGGCTTTACTTAACAGCAGACTGCCCTCGTGTGTGCCCGAAGTACAATGTTGCAAAGTTGAGATTTTCATATGCATGTACAACGTGTACTAAAAAATCCTTATCCACAAAGCTAATATCTCAAAAACTGATCTGGTGAGCATCTTTTTAAATGAAAAACATTATTCAACAGCAAAAGTGGAATGCATGTGCAAAATTGTAAAAAAAACTGTGGAGTAGAATTTTTCCAGTCTTGAAATTTCCATTTTTTTTTTCCAAGCAAAATCTACTCCACACTGGGCAAACTGAGTGTTTTGTCATTAGGTAAAACTAGTTAATTATCTCCTATGTGATCTGTACACGTCACTTTCCTCCAGCTCGGATTTCATTACCTTGTGCTCGCCGTCGGCGAAATCTTGTTATAAAATCAGTCTCTGTCTTAGCCATCTCTCCATCGTTTCTTCCACTCTTTTGTTATCGGTTCTCACATGGCATCATCAAGAAAGTCTTCCAGACCTAGCAAGCCTCCTCGTAGACCTCTAGATGATGAATTCAGGTGGGATTCTTTCGGACCTTTGTCAGCCGATCTCGCCAGGATGTCAACAGATTTGGCACAGTTGGCACATTATCCTTCTCCCACGCTACCTGCACAGCCTGATGCACCAGTAACTTCGCCTAAAGACGATCCAGGGCAAAAGGGCAACGACGGCAATCGACGCGGGTCTGTCTTCACTACAACTCGTGAGAACCAAATACATTCCACACTCCCGGAACCAAGTCGGGATTTAGATTACCGCTGCCTTGTGATTGCCAAGGAAACCCAGATGCTGGAAGTCCAAAAACTACAGCTTCAGCTGGAACTCGCCAAGCTACAAGTTTCTTCGGGTTCGGTTGTTTCTGGTGAATCTAACCCGATAGCCTGCGAGGACCTCTGATCAAACGAAGTCTCTAGGCGACCTTTGCGCCAGGTGAGCCAAAGCTTCACAACGAGCTGAGTATCGCAGAATTCACCGAAGGTTACCTTGCCATCATCGAAAAATGTCCCGAGGCCACTCAGAAATCCTTGTTTTTACATCAATTGGCAGACCTTATGAGCCTCGCGTGCAGCTACCAGTGGCCAGCGGTTCACGTGTTTCACTATAAAGTTCTACGCGCTTTGGAAATGGGCTTAGTGAAATGGGGCGATTCCTTCGATGGTTTTAAACTGCCTTTCTTCATACCCACGAACCTTCTTCCTTCCATGGGCTCGAACAGCTAGGACAAGGTGCGCAAGAATAACACAATGCATCCAGCTACCACACAACAGCCCTTACATCATCAAATCTGCGATGACTGGTCCTGGTACGATGACTGCAGCAGGGAAAATTGTCCCAAATTGCATGTCTGCATCATTTGCAAACGATCTGACCACCAGGCCAAGAATTGCTCCAAACGCATTTTCGACATCCCCGCTCACTGCCAGGACCCATTGCCGAAGTCTAGCTGACTATCCCCACCGCCGCCTGCTACCTCACCAACCCTCGATCCGCCTCCGACCACCCCATCTGAGTGCTCCTCCATCAGCGCGCCGCCTCACCATCTTGGTCTCCAGTGTTTTCCGAATAACTCCAACCTTGTGAACACCGTCGTCCACTGTTCTGTCGCCCCTAACGCCTTTTCGCTTCGTCTTCCGGTGCCGTCTACCTTAAACATTCCCGAGTGGCGACATCACATTACCACGTACCACAATAGGGACCTGTGCGATTTCCTGGAGTTCGGCTGGCCAATACATTGTAGGTTACACCAAACTCACTCTGCCCCAGAAGTGCTCCAGAACCGAGGGCACATGGGTCCAAGGCAGAGGACTAGAAATTCCCTGCTTCACTAAGAGAGAAACTCAAAGATCTTAAACACATTGCCAGTGGAATAGCCTGACAAACATTTCATGGACTTTAAATGATTTCTATGTTGTTGTTGAGTATAATTGGTCACATTGTCTTACAATATCAACATTTGGGAACTTTTTGTTGTATGCAGGCTGCTTTATTTATGTTGGTGGTTGGTAGTGTTATGTGTCCTCTTATTTTAGAAAAGACTGTGAATCACTGCTCTGTACAAACATTTTTACCATCCGAAAATAGCAGCTAAGTAACAGCTACCTGAAAGTAACGGCCCCTTTTGCCTGCTGAATTTGAAAGTAATGAGGTCCATTACTATCTGAATTCTACGACACTTTACCAGGGTTCTTGCTAAATTTTTTCATAGAAGGTAAAAAACCAGAAATAGCAGGTAACTTTGTTACCTGCTCTTCACGCCAGGGGTGTGGGGACCGCATAGGCCCCCACTGGGGTCCAGGGGCAGTGCCCCGGTGGGGGTCCAGGGGGTGAAGCCCCGGGAGCTACTGGGTTTTCCGTGATTCAAAGTGTCTTTTAACATGACTCGTGGCACCCTTTTTCATGAACCAACAAATTGCTGTTATAGTCAAAGTGATCATTTTTATTTATTGACTGTGGCACTTTAGTATTATGCAACGTTTATTCATTTTTTCTTTCAAGATTATATTACTTTTCTTCAACAAACTTAATACTAAAAACTACTTTGAAATACTACTAAGCTTTGACTGCAACAGGGAAAATACAAGTGCTCAAAACTCAGGATTCAGAAGACAATGCACGGGCAAGCGTTTTCAAGTGTTAACTTGACGTTCGTATCGATCACTGTCGCGTGTCAGCAGCTGTTAAATTAATTTAATACTCAGCAAAATAAAGTAGGTTATACGGTACTATTTTATTGATTTTTACCCATCACCGCTTTTCTGGCGCTTTGGTTGAAAACCAAATTCTAACAGACCTTTCTGTCGTTTTCCACGTGTGGACGCCATTTTGTAGACGTTTCTCAATGGATTATGGGGGGTTTCCCCTGGCCGCGAGAGGAATGGAAAGGAAACATGGTGGACGTCGTTTCGAGGGGTGGAAAAACAAGTTGGAATGCTTCAACAAATGATGTATTTTCAAAGCGGTAACATCTGCTAAATATCTTCACAGCATTGGTTCGAAGGGAAAGCAATTTTTTCCCATAAACGAAATGGGATTTAACCTTTGAACAGACGAACATTCGTTGGATAATTTCGGTAAATATTTCAGTGAAACAGCCGGTAACATTTACTTGAACAGCTGGTAAAAATTACCGGTTACCGCCTCTTAACAAGAACCCTGCTTTACTTTCATGGTGTTGCTCTGTGAGACTGTTCTCCAGTCTCTATTTATTGACTGTCGGTTCTTGAAGGCAGCCAGAGGCAACTGTAGCCTCCTTTGGCATGACCTTCAGGTGGTCTCTGACATGCTTACACTGGCTTCCTTGTGAACACAACTGACATCCAACAATACAAGATTCTGTAAGGCAGGTAATAATCAGACTTCTGTAACATGTGCCGCTCAGGGTATTTGGCATCACAAAATGATTGCTTCAGTGCTGATGGAATAGCAGGAGTCACTTGACGCCGAAGGCTGCCAGAGTCTGAGCAGTAGACTATACAGTAGCTTCATAGCTATACTCTGAAACGGATATGGAGACTACCTTGAAGATGGTAACTATAGTCTGCAACTTGAGATTTCAGTTAAAAAGACTGACATCAGCTCCCAAAGGCAACTGCAGCTTGGTGAGTGTAGCACTAGGTGTGGCAAGAGGAAAAGACAATTACCCCCTAAATGTACTGTATTGAAGCAGTTCTATACACTCTATTTGCGCAGTTCAGTGAGAAAATACATTTAAGGAGGTTGCCATTCTCTTGCTGGTAGAGCATATCATTCTGCCGTGCTTGACCATAAGGCTAAGATTGGTGGGAAACTACATATACATGTACAAGTACTTGCTGAGTGCTTGGTTATGACTTGTAAGAACCAGATTGAGTAGAAAAACAGTTCCATCATTGTAAAGAAATGTACTATTAATAATACTGTAAATGTACCTGAAGAGGTGCTCTGACATACTACAGCTTACTGTACCATTGTTGCGCCAGCCAAAGACCACACTCAATGACATAGGGAAGGAACAAAGAAGGGTTGCACATTATCAGAATTGGCATAAATGAAAAGCTACCCAAATACCCTAAACACCCGCGTATAAGCTGTACTCGCAGATAAGCCGCACCCAAAGTTTGGGAACTTAAATTTTGGAAAAAAAAATTTGGAAAGCAATTAAAATAATTCGAAAGTGGAGTCTTAAGAAAGATGTCAGTTATGTACATTCATTGTTTCCTCTGAAAGTTTCTAATCGAACGGGCCAACCCGCGCATTAACTAACATTTAAACAGAGAATACTAAAACTCTTACCTATAATTTTAGCTCTGTAATGGTATGAAAATGCTACTTAGACGTAAATTTGATCTTTCTCTGTTATTTTTAATCCATTATTTTTCATTATGTCGACCATTTCTCAATAGAATTTACCTACAACAAAATGAACGCTTCGGTTTCGGTTTGTTCGTTCATAGCTTAATAACCAGGCAATTGATCAGAAGTTGGGAGTACTGGGAACAATGCAGTTTACCACACATATTTTTCCTCGCTCGATGAGGGTTTGATTTCTGTCGAAGTGAGCGGCCATCGGCAGCAATGTAAACAACTTTCTGGTGGAAAGAGATTCTCTGCCAAGTGACATTCAGCTGCTCAAGAAAGGCAACTTTAAACCGGTTAATATAAACAAAAAGCAGCTCTTTTAGCCATACATGTAGGAGCCACCAAACAAAAGCAAACGTACTGTGGTATAGTCTGGTGGAGTTCTTATCATTTTGCTACACAGATCTATTAAGATTGTCAAGTGTTAATTTATGCAAATTTATGGCATGGTCTTCAGATGTTCTCGCAGATAAGCCTCACCCCCGATTTGATACGAAGATTTTGAGCAAAAAGGTGCAGCTTATACGCCAGTGTTTACGGTAATTGAAAGAACCCGAGGGCAGGAACTGACTGAGGATAGATGTATTGGCAACCCAAAATGAATGACATGAAGACATGAGAAATAACCCACAAGACTAATGCTATCCATCAAGAGAAATGGGGAATATATTTTTTTCAATTGAAGGAATAGCTTGCCAATTAGGTAAAGGAGTTGAGGAAAATAAATTGTTGAAACCACAGATAGCAAAGATTAAACTTCTAACATAAACAAAAACAGCAGTTAAAGGGCCATTGTCACGATAAAGCGCATGTGCGGTCTTGATTGACCCCAATTTTTTTAAACCAATAGAAACCGTAATACTATCACGAGCGCCACGAGGGTCAGCTTAGAGTTGCACGTGCCTTTCGAACATCTCTTTATCCGCCGGCTTTTGGCCTTTTGTTTGTGCAGAATATTTATCATGTTTATGTTGTGTGAAGGCCGTGTCCGTTGATTACAAGCACATACGCTTTACTTTCTTCCAGCTCGCATGCATATCTGCAGCTATATATACATAGTTTCCGATTTTCGTCCCCGCACTTGTAACTTTTTTTCGTTTTTTGTCTTTTTTTTTTCGAACAAGACGGCTAGGAGGTGAAAGTAGCTTTCGTCTCTAGCCGCTTCGAAAACCCTCTCTAGGACATTGTATTTCTCGACAGCATTCAACTCAAAACACAAAATACGACTCTTAAATCTTTCATGGATGACTAAACAGTTCTTCAATATCGGTATTACTATTTTCATACACCTCACAAGGTCGATGGAATAGGATTTTTCTCACAAATAACAACTTTGAAAACTGTTCCGTCGGATGAGAAATCAAATTGCTGCACATGTGCAGAAGGGTGTCAAATGCCCTTCAAGAAAAAGATGCCAGCAATTGAACTAAACCAAAGCCTGCTCAAAGACATCCATGCTTGTCTAAGAAGTGAAAAACAAAAAAAGGTAAAACAGATTGAAACAAAAAAGAACACTGATTTGTAAGATGCTTAACAGTTTGAAATTTGTTGGCTCTTGTTTTAGCAGGCCTTAATACTGCCTTTTTGTGTTGTGTGGGGTGCAAGGTACTTTACTCTCACTTTGCTTCTCTTCACCTAGGAGCGTAAACAGGATCTGTTGTTGTTGTTACCTGACAAACAGTTGTTTGGCAGTGGGGGTGGGGGCATCAACTCTGATAGAATAAAAAAAAACTATCCAGGGGTAGGTGTCAGGGGTGAAAACTCACTGCCACTTAATGACTCAGAAAGCAGGATGAGCTATATGTACCTTTACGTGCTTGCTGGCTTGACCTTTGATCTTGCCTGTGCAGTAAAGCAGTAGTGAGCTAATAATTTGGGCCAGGAGACTGATCTATCTTGTAGTACAGCCAGGTATGTGCTGAGGTCAGCTCCTAGTGGAGATTTCCCTAAAGTGTATGCCTCCTTTAGCAACTAATTTGGAATATTAAAGTGAGTCATGAAGGCATAGCATTGATTCTAACATGTTCAAGGTGTTTAGTAAGGTTGGCTGAAGTGCAAAAAACAGCAGTTGAAAAAAAAGTGATTGATTTACAGTGTAGGTGTGAGGTTTATTTAGTGGGTAAAACTAATAAGCTATCACTGTGCAGTGAAAGCAAAATAATTATATACAGTGTTCTTCAGAAGTGCCAGCAACCAATGTTTTTGCCAGTTACTTGTGTTTCAAGTGGCAGATACATGTACTTTTGTTAGACAAAACCATAGGAAGCGATTTTTCTGTTTCTGTAAGACAATTTCAAGCATACATTGAATTTGCACTTAAAATCTCAAGTTCCAAAAACAGTAAGAATTGATGAAAAATAGCTGTGTAGAATTATAGACAGGAAAATACATAGAATGTACTTTTAAGAATGTGAAGAGTGATCATCCCAGAAAATTATTTTTCCAATTTTAGCAATTGGAAAGAAGAAGCCTGAAAAAAAAATCAGGGCTTCAACGGGATTTAAACCCGTGACCTCCATGATACTAGTACGAGGTCACGGGTTCGAATCCCGTTGAATCCCTGAATTTTTTTCAGGCTTCTTCTTTCCAATTGCTTAAATTGGAAAATTTACTGCGATGATCACTCTTCACATTCATCTACAACCGCAGTACAAATATGAATTATTTCATATATACTTCAGATCACTTCACTGCACGGTGAAATATGAACTCAATAAATTGACCTCGCTCCCAATGTGCGGCTTCATAGCTCAATTGTTAGAGCATTGCACCGGTATCGTGGAGGTCACGGGTTCAAATCCCGTTGAAGCCATGACTTTTTTCAGGCTTCATCTTTCCAATTGCTTAAATTGGAAAATTTACTGCGATGATCACTCTTCACATTCATCTACAACCGCAGTACAAATATGAATTATTTCATATATACTTCAGATCACTCCACTGCACAGGGAAATATGAACTCAATAAATTGACCTCGCTCCCAATGTGTGGCTTCATAGCTCGGTAGAGCATCACACCGGTATCGCGGAGGTCACGGGTTTGAATCCCGTTGAAGCCCTCATTTTTTTCAAGCATCACATTAATCTACAACTGCAGTACAAATATGAATTATTTCATATACGGTATACTTCAGAATGTACTTTTAGTTACTCAAAAACAGACTAGCGTGGCAGCCGTTCCCTTTCCTTTTCCAGGCCGAGATCGGACAAGCGAGCAAAAAAGCGGACGAGCGAAAGAGCACACCTGGGGTGAGCAAAAAATTGGGGAGAATTTGGGATGGGGTGGGGAGAAAAGGAATCACCTGCAGTCAATCCCAAACATTTTACCGACCTCCATTTGTTCCTTGGAAGTAATATTGCAATTTGATTGGTTATTAGCCCGTTGATCAAAATGTGACATCAGAAATTTGTCTTTCACACATGCTAAAGACAGACATGTAGCATTGTTAAAAGTGCACTGGCTGAAAGCTGTCAATTCAGACTACAACTTTTGCGGCAATACTGTTCCAATTCTGCCTGGGTATTTTATAAATTCATTTTGCGAGCTCGTCTCTTAATGAGCATGTGGTGCAAACAACTTGACATACCCAATGAGAAAATTTCCGTGAAATCAGTTCTGTCGAAGGGATTTTGAAAGAACATACAGAAATTGATAAATTACAATAGGTTCTTAGTTTACTTAGATCATCCTGTGATTGCCAGCCGATTGGCTGTTCAATGGCACAATGAAAAGTGTATTGGCTGAAAGCTGTCAATTTAGGCTTGCTGGTTTTTTCAACTGAACTACTTTTTTTGAAACAGCTTTTTGGTTCATTTAATAAACTGAAAAGTCATCTGCTCTTGCCCTAACTCCAAATCTTAATCGCTTCTCGACTTGTAGTAATCTACATATTGAGCTGAAAATTGGTTTTTATCATTGAACAACATTAAAAAGAAACATGTTATATATTGCAAGTAGTAATTATGATGCGATTATTGCATGACAAACTTTGTGAGCACTCTTCCTGTATTAGTAAATACTGTCAAATTTGCATAAAAACGGGACAAGAACTGACCAAAAAGGACATATCTTTTCTTGTCTCAGATACCCCCAAAATGCATCAGATCATATTGCCTGCCAGCTAAGTTGAAATTTTACGGGGACCTTTGGACACTCAATTTGCAAGCACTGGTTTATATTTTAATTGACTACTTTAAAGTGGTACTATGACGAAAATCGCACCTTTCCAATTTAAGCCATTTTGAAACATAAAAAAGTAGACTGCATGAGAAGAAAAATGTCGTTTACTATTTTCAAATATCTCTTTTTGTTCCAGAGAAATTCAAGTTTTTAAAATATGCAAATTAGCCAAGTGATGACGTCATACACTCAACCAGATTTTGTTCAAATATGATGAAAAGAGATATCTCAGCTAGTTTGTATCAGAAATGTTTGATTCTTTACAGTAAGATTCTACTAAATGTGCTCCACAATATGAGCTTAACGGTTCAGTTACCATGGCAACATACTGGGTTCCAGACCTCCCCTATATTAACAACTTTTGTGGCCACCTTTGGCATTCCATTTTGATATTTGCTAACAGCACTTCATTTCCATGACCTAGCAAGCCTATGAATATGTTAGCTCGACTTTGTGGCCTTGTTTAACATTTTAAAGCTGAAAATCGCCAACATATTGAAATCAAGTGGGTGGGGACTGGAAAAGAGGGAGTTGCCATGGGAATGGAATTTTTTATAGTCATAGGTGTGTTTCCTGTAGAACTATAAGCCTCCCAAATTTCAATGTTTTGCACTGCAAATTGGCCAAGATAGCTCTATTTATATACTCAGTATAATATTGGGTTGAGTGTATGACATCATCAGTCATCTCATTTGCATATTTTGCCCATTTTTCATACTTAAATATCTCTGGAACTAATGCAGATATTTACAAACGGTAAATGGCGTTTTTATTCTTTCATGGAATACTATGTGATACACTCAAAAAACAAGGGGTAAAAATTTGATCATAGTACCACTTTAAAATTTGTGGAAAACTGTATACATATTTGTAAGTAGAAAATCTGACACAAAAGAAATCTATATATGAAAATTGTCCTGTAATAAAATAAGCGACTCGACAAAATCTCACTGGAAGGTCATTCCAGTCTCTTGCAGTTGTTAGAAAGAGCAAAAACTTCATCTGTTGTGGTATTGAAAATATCTGGCCTTGGATCTCCTCGCCAATACATTTGATTCTCTTGATCCAATGTCAGCAAAAACAGTTTGTGTGGATGATCTCTTTTGTTTATTAATTTTATTAGACTTGATTATGACACTTCACATCTTCCAGTGACAAAGGTCTCCAAACATTCTTTTTAAATCTTATTGAAGGATTAGCCTCATTGCACCATTTCAATTCCCTTGGACAGAGTTGGCCAAGAAAAATTGCTATGAAAAATCGCTATGAAAAGGATGATTGCCATGAAAAAAACTGACTTGCAGGAGGTTAAAAAGCTGTATTGCTTAAAATAGTTTTAGACCCTGCATTACTCAACAATCAATTTTTGGTTTCAACGATATCACATTTTGCTGGGTGGCGTGGTGGTCTAATGGTTAGTGTGCTGGATTCAGTATAAAGTAGTTCAGGTTTCAGTCTTGGCAGGAGTCCATTTGTTCTGTTAAAGGGAAAAAACTTTATTCCTAAAGTGCCTCTCATCACCCAGTGGGCACTGGCAGATTCATTGCTAGGGATAGTGCCTCCCCACACCCTGTCTAGCATCCCATACAGGGGTAGTCAAAATATTTCTATTCGCTTCATGCTTTGTGTGTAGAGAACATTGTGAGTGTTGGCATGATAGCCAATTAGGCTCTAACACAGACTATACCATTTATTACATTTCTGATCAGGGGTATTGACAATAACTGTCAAAATTGTATACTAAGAAGATTCTGAAACTTGTTATACCAGAAAAAGCTTTCGTAGGAAAAAAAGTGCACAGTTGTGTGTGTACATGTACCTCTCCTACCAAACTCTACCTTTTTTACACTTCTCATTCTTTGCTCTTCTCAGTCCACAACAAACTGAACACCTGTAGCAGACCTCAATATTTCGTAATTCAAACAGCTGTAGCTGGAGATGAACAAGAGCTTTGACCACAGTAATATCGTGCCTTTTACACTCTATTGCTGGGCTATACTTGAAGGGCACTTGTGACGTCACATCAGTTACCATGGCAACGCACAAGGTCCATGAAAACGTCCACTAAATTTCAGTTTTTGTAAATTATCAGAAAAACTAATTCGGTGACCTACCATTTTTATTTCTTTGTTGGAAAGTTCTGTAAATTCTTTTCAGACAGTATGGAAAAAATTTATCTAGTAGAACTACAGATATTTAAAGAAAATGCGATTTATGGCTTACAGAAAATTCTACTGGATAAATTTCCCAGAAACTTCTGTATTTGAAGAGCCATTGTGAATAGTGCGTGCATGCAAAAATCAAGATAGGTCACTGGGCAAAATTTTGAGCTGGAAACAAATGTTTTCTGCAGCTTTTATTTCCAGTTCGCGCAATTTTACGCAAGATTTAACTTCCGGTGTGCTAATTTTGATCCATTCAGCTGATGCGTGCACCTTAGTTACTGATGTGTGTAGATTGCGCACGCGTGTGCAGCTAAAAACCCTTTCCAGCCTCCTAAGGCCACCCTTTAAATATTACATGTATGTATGCCGTATGTTGGACTGAAGAATTAATGCTTAATCAGACATTTGATTTAGTTAACTGTCTAATAAAGCAAACCTGTTATTACAGCCAGAGTTTCGTGGACCTAGTGACCCGATTAACAGGGTTCCAATTTGCATATGAATGTCACTCACAAGGGAAATATTCTGCTCTTCATATGGCTGATGGTGAGGAGTAAGAAAAGATTTGATTGTTGCATCCTCTGTAAAATTGGTTAAGGGTATTAATGTCATAAATAGCTAAGAAGTTTACAAGAGGTATCTCTATGATTGCTTTATTCATACAACTAAAATACAGTGTTAATGTCCTGACTAGGTGGCTATTTTTCGTACTCCAAATGGCTGTGGGTGGGGTGTCAAGACAATGGAGCTCATTGAAAAGAACCAGTTAGTGACTGAATATGTTGGCGAGGCTATCACTCAGGAGGAGGCTGAAGAAAGAGGCAGAATTTATGACAGCTGTGGACAGACATACTTATTTGATCTGGACTTCAATGAAGGAGACTGTTTATACACTTTAGATGCAAAGAAGTATGGCAACATATCACACTTTATTAATCACTCGGTAAGGTTCTTTGTTGTCTAATCACTCTACAGTGAAACAAAACAAAATTTGTAACTCATTACATGTAAGAAAACACCAGTCATATGGGAGGGGGTAGTATGGTTTCTTGTAACAAACATAAGTGGCCCTAGGATACTTCTTAATATAACAAATGTGCTAAACAAAAAGCACAGAAATTTAACTAAAACAAAATTTCCAGAATGAATGCTGTCAAGCTCGTAACGGACAAATTCCAAATTTACTTTAAACCATGGTTTCCAATTCTAGACGTTGCATTAAGCTTTGCGCCTTAAAAACATTGCAGGGATTGAACTGTCATTTAAAAGGGAAGTTGTGAGCACACGCACATCAATTTTTTGCTCTATCTTCATAGTTCCATTCTTTCATACAAAGATCACGTAAAAATTCATTTTCGATAAAATTCTTGAGCTGCCGCACTTCAGCTGTTTAATGAACGCCAGAGCGGAAATGTGAAATTTTGCGTGTCAGGAAAATGACACAGTGATCACTGATGCCAAAATCAATAACACCCAAAACAGTTATTTCATCTGGAGAACTGACTAAGCATAAATCAATGAGAGCTCACGAGTATTGCGTTACTTTAGTAGGTTCAGTGATCACTTGAGTCAGACCATAAATATCCATAATATTAAATCGGAGGGAAGAGTTATTATCAGCAATGTCTGGTAATAAATTACAATTTCGGTCACCCAAAAGAGATAGCTCCGAATTGTCAGCATCACTTTTGTCAATAACCCTCTCAAAGACTGTGAAAAGGTAAGGAGATGACTGTGGTGGTCTGTAGCAAGTGGACACGAGGAATGGCTTGGAGCACATAAAGCTCCTTGTGTTACTTAAGTATCCTAAGGGCTTATGTCGACCATCATCAGTGCCTTTTGACAATATTGATGTACATTTGCATCATTTTTGAGAATTTTTGTACACTTTTGTTTCAGTGCGCCCCAAACTTGGATGTTTATGCCGTATGGGTAGAGACACTTGATCCCAATTTTCCTCGAATAGCCTTCTTTGCAAACCGTAATATCAAAGAAGGAGAGGAACTGACTTTTGATTATCAGATGACATCAGATGTAAGCAGCAATAGTCCGTCACCAAGGAAAAGAGAGCACATAAAATGCAATTGTGGTGCCGAAAACTGCAGAACATATTTATTTTAAGGATTTCATTCAACTTAATTCTTGAAATGCTTTATATAATTGGTTCAAGGAATCCACATTTTCACAGTGTAAAAAAAGGTAGAGCTGCATATACATGTACAGTAACAAAACCATAGTTTACAGTTGTTTGAATAGTCAATAACTCTAAGTTCATCTGCAGCCTTTGTTATAAGCACATTACAGCTTGGTAAAAGTAAAATAGCACAACATTAAAATCTTCCTTTGTTGCTTTTGTTACGTCACAACTCAGTTGAAAGCTATTTAGCAGCCTGAGGATTTTTACGTGTGCTGTTTATTGTACTGTACAATATGGTTTTTACTTTACAATCAGTGGCTGAGTGACCATTCAAATGAAAGTTATTCAGCAGTACTTTCATGTGGTACTGTTTATTATGCTGTACAAGGTGGTTCTAAGTAACGTTTAATTATGTGTATGAAAGTACTGCCCAATAACTTTCATTTGAATGGTCACACACTATAGGTTCAAGGTAGAAACTTCCAATTGGACAGTTTGTTACATACGCCTATCCATGTCATACAAAAATCCGATGTCCTTTATCACCGGACTGAACAGTGTTTGTGTTCCTTGACCCCTCTTTTATCTCTAAATGTTATTGACATCTAATACTGAGATAGGGATGGATCCATTAAAACATGGTGCTGAGATCAGTAAGCAGAAAATTTAAAGAAGTCCTTTGTACTGTAGTGCATTGTAAATAAGCAATACAGTAAAAATCCATGTGTAAGAAGAAGCTAGTGGATTAAGAGCTTGCTTGCAGAAATGTCCCATTTTATTAGCCTAAAATATGTGAACCTGTTTAGTCGAGCAAGATCATGCAGGATTCTGTAACCATTTGTGTAAGGCTTATCATAATACAGCAATGAATAAATACTGTATATTTAAGGTGGTGGGAAACAGTTTTTAGTACTTTCCAAGACTTAGAGTTTGATGGGTCATATAATCACTCTTTATCGGTTAATGCCACAATCATGGTATCCACAGACTACCCAATCATTGGTGAACAAGTTGCTGTTAATTTTGTGGCACAATAGGTTACCATAGCAACAATAATTATGACCTGCTAAAAACACCCTTAATTTTAGCTTTAAGCGCTTATAACTCAAAAACGAGCTTGGTGACCTCCATTTTTTATTATCGAATTGTAATCAGCATGATATCTTCAAAAAATTAGCATGATATTTTCAAAAAATTGAGGTGGCTCTGAATCCCCTTGGCATATTTTTTTTACACTTTGCAAAAAGTTGCATCTTATCATGCTGATTACAATTCAATAATAAAGAATGAGGTTAACCAAGCTCGTTTTGAGTTATAAGCGCTTGAAGCTAAAATTAAGGGTGTTTTTAGCAGGTCATATTATTGCTATGGTAACCTATTGTGCCACAATATTAACAGCAACTTGTTCACCGATGATTGGGCAGTTTGTTGATACCATGTTTGTGGCATTAGCCGATAAAGAGTAGTTATAATGACCCATCAAACTCTCTAAGTCTTGGAAAGTACTGGAAACTTTTCAGCCACCTTAAGGACCAAACCATGTTTATTTATTTTCAGGTTATTAGCATTTATATCTCCTTCATAAAAAAAATTAACGTAAATGAGAACCTATTCTGCCAGACTTCAAGAATGTAGGTTCTTACACTTGGTTTTTACTGTAGTTATTAAAATCTCTCGCGAAAAATACAAATTTGAAATCATTTTCTGCAATCGTGAACACACATTTTGAGATACTTGACTAAATTGTTACCAAATGTGCTACTAAAAGTGCTGGAAGTTTATCCTTGCAACCCTTCCTCAAATATATTAATGTTGTTTTGGCGTAAAAAATCAGGATGAATTTGTGAAATAGTATAGTATTGAAACAGAATTGAAGAGCCAGATCGGGATACAAGCATTTTGAGTCTTAAGGGCGAAGTTATTTATGGAAAGTGTGATACATGCGCTTGTGGCGAAATATTTCTCTCAAATAGTATAAGATTTTGTTTGTATTTCAATAAGAGTTACCACTCTCTTGAGGCAGGTACATTGAAAAATTAGTTTCCATATTACCAGTTACCTTCTCGTATAAACCATGACTGAAAAAGAGGTTTCAAAAGGTGTCAAAAGCATGTCAGACTTTCAAGTGTCAAGTACAGAAAATTTATTAAAAATGATGAAAACCTCCAAAAAGTGTTAGGTACTTAAATAATTTTTTGGTCAACTACGCAACACTTTCATGATCTTAATCGTCAATGTAAGAACAAACATCCGAACATGGCTGACAACTTCAAGTGTGTTTATTCCATGTGCTTAGTCACATGACATACATTATGACTGACTACGGAGTGGAAAGTAAACTTGTTGCATTTTATATCACATCCTACCCTTCTTGAAAAGAAGCACAGTAATAAAATAATGTTTTGAACTAAAATAAATGTCACTGTCTTTGGTTTAAAGAAAATCATCAACAACTGAGCAAAGTCTAATGTTGGATAACCCTACAGGTCAAGTAGGTTTAGTGCTACTACTTGTCTGCCAGTTCGGGCGACATATGGTTACGTAATGTTCTCCACTGCTAGCTCCGGGTGCATGTTGCTCCTGGGATGGGATTTCAGGCAACATAATGGGAGTCGTGAATTGATCAGGCTCAGCATACATGACTGGCTTCTTGTCCTGGTGCTGGGCATACTCGTAGATGTCGCCTGTTGCGGCGATACTTTCTGCCGTCTTCAGCCTGTGCCACAGGATCTTGGTGTATGGTGATGCGAGACTACAGTGGCTGGTTTCCAGACTTTGGAATTTGTCCAAGGCAACTTTGGTTCCAGGCTGTAGTTCTTTCATGTTCTTGCTTGCATGATGATCATGATATTTCTTCTGACTTTCTTTAGTCTTTTCCAGGTACCTGGAGATTTCCTGCAGGTTGCTGCTTGCTGGTTGAAGCAAGCTTTCCATTATAGGCTACTTATTTCTCAGTCGACGACCCATGAGTAACTGCTGGGGAAAGGTCAATGTCTGGCAATGATGTTGTTGGATAATCCAACAAGGCCAAGTGCTTGTCATCATTTTGTCACCACAGCTTCTTAACAGTTTGTACAGCTCTCTCCACCTCTCCATTAGCCTTCGGGTGATGTGTTGGTGTGCTTAAAGCCATAATCTTTGGCAAATTCCTGGAACTCGAAACAGCTGAACTGGGGGCCATTATCCGATACCACCTCTGCTGGGATCCCATGGACTCCAAACGGCTGTTTCAACTCCTCTATCACAGCTCCACTTTTTAGAAATTCCAACTTTGTGACTTCAATGAATTTGCTTCGGCAGCACACACAGAGTAAATGTTCTCCGCGAAACTCAAATAGGTCAGTTCCAATCTTCTTCCAAGGGGGTGATGGTGGTACAGAGGGCTTCAGTGGCTTAGAGGGTTGGCATAGTTCGCGCACACACTACAATTGGTGACCAGTTGCTCAATTTCCACTGACATTCCAGGCCAAAATAATACCTCTCTGGCTCTTTGTCTACATTTGACTATTCCTAAATGACTCTTGTGGATCTGACGGAGCATTTCAGGGCTAAGAGACTTTAGGACAATTAGGCGTGTTCCCTTGAAGAGGAGCCTGTCTCATCTCGAAATGCCCAGTATGGTCTTGCCTCTATGGGAACTTGTACTTTGTGCCTGGCCATCCATATTTCACCATTGCGAGAACTGCTTGAAGCTCAGGATCTATCTTCGTTTCCTTCTGGAATTCTTCATAGCGTTCATCTGAGACTGACAGGACTAAATTAATCGCTTTGAATTCTTCGTCGGCTCCACTGTCGTCATTGTGCACAGATGCTCGGCTTATGGTGTCTGCTAGGACTTGCTTGCTTCCAGGAATGTAGCGTATCTCCACATCGTACCAACGTACATTGAGAATCATTTTCTGAATTCTCAGTGGTACTTGTAATAAGGGCTTGGTACTGATGGCTTGGAGAGGCTTACGATCTGTCTCGATGGTGACATTTCTGCCATAGATGTACTGATGAAACCTGAAACAAGCGAAAACAACTGCTAACATTTCAGTTTCAATTAGGGCATACCTTGTTTCAATGTCAGTAAGCGCTCGGGAGGCGTAACACACGGGTTTGTTGTCTTGTAACACCACTGCTCCCAGCCCCTTTCCACTGGCATCACGTTGAATAGTTCTGGCTTATCCACATCGTAGTATTGCAGTACTGGAGCTTGCGACACAAGCTGCTTAATCTTCCTGAAGCTCCCCATCTGTCGAAACTCCCAGTGGAACAATACTGATTTCTCTAGCTCTCTTAAGGGAGCATCTACAGTGGACAATCGAGGCAGATAACTGCCCAGAAACTGTACAAAGCCAAGGAGCCGTTTCACATCTTTTGTCTTTGGTTCTGGCATCTCATGAATGGCTGTAACCTTCTGGGGATGAATCTTGGACTGTGTAGATGTCCTTCATAAGGCACTTCCCTCTGGCGGATCATGCATTTCTCTTTGGTTAGTTGTAGGCCTTATTTTGATGCTCTCAGTCAGAAGTTTCATCAATCGTTCGTCATGTGTTGCGTTATCTCTCGCGATGATTACGTCGTCCATTATGACCTCAACACCATCCAGGTCTTCAACTATCTGGTCTATGGTTCTTTGGAAGATTTTTGGGGCACATTTTATGCCGAAGGGCAGCCTTGTGAACCTGTAACGACCAATTAGAGTGTTAAAGGTGTACAGAAGCGGGGACTCCTCATCTAACTTTAACTGCCAGAAGCCGCTTTTGGCATCTAGAATGCTGAAAGTATTGGTACCTTGAAGACGGCTAGCCACTTCATCAACAGCTTTCATAAGGTAGTGGGACCTCTTCATGGCAGCATTTAAATCTCTGGGATCAATGCACAATCTCACTGAACCATTGGGCTTCACCCACTCTGTCGATTCTTCTTGGCGCACAATAAGTCCAAGCTTTTCCATCCTTTTCAGTGATCAGTGGCTTCTGTAGGTTTTATATCAATTACTGGTACTGTAGATTTATCAGTGCCAGCTGGGTCAGTTGGTAGGATGTTGTAGTCTCCTGTAAGGGCTGCCGCCCAGTTCACCTCAAGCATCTTAAGGCATGGATCGCTTCTTGGTAAGACCCCCCACGAAGTAAAAACCTTTTTCCTGTTGAAACAATGCTGTTTCTAGCCCTAGGAAGACCAAAAGTAAATATCAACTTAAGATATTTTTATGGAAGTCACGTGTTTAATGACGTCATAATCTTGGCAATAGTAAAACCTCAATAGACAACTTTCGATATATTAAAATTCAGCATGGCAGCGAGGCTTAGAGGACGTAAACAAAAGAAATTTAATGACCATGTTTATTCATCTCTTTTGTGTGTGTCCTCTAAGCCTCACAATCAAACTGAATTTTAATATATCGAAAGTGGTCTATTGGGGTAGGGATGTTAACTTGAGCGAAGCATAACATATCAGTTATTCTTTGCTTTTATTTATAGTTTATATCTTTGCCCGGAATGGTGAAATTTGTTATTCTCTTGACAAGATATTAAGAGACAAAATATGTCACGTGACCTGTTTTACTATTTATCTCTAAAACGATACATCACTGTGTCAACCATTCCGGGCAGAACCATAAAAGCAACAACAAGACAACTGCCATAACATTTAACACTTAATGACTGGTCCCGAGGGGAACAGTGAATTTTGTTTCCCAAGAACCTCAATGTTTCCCGAGACGAAGTCGAGGGAAACATTGAGATTCGAGGGAAACAAAATTCACTGTTCTCCAAGGGACCAGTCATAAAGTGATTTGTTATATAGCAAAACAAAACATCCATAACTTTTCAATGATACACTGAAATGCCTTAAAAAACTTAGTCACAATATAAAAATAACGACGCTAACTCAGTTTTGGTTTTAAGTGTTGATTAAATAGGGTCCCGTGATCTGTTGTGAATGTTTCATTGGATTAAGTAGAAATTGAGAATGGGGTGGCGAGATGCCATATAATTGCTATAAATTGAATTGTTATATAGCTGCGCACCCATTTATTGGCTAGTTCAAGGTCACATGACATCTAACAATGAAACTGTTTCCCGCCAAATGCCATGAGCGGGCAACATTGCGAAAACTATGACGTCAAAAGGGAAACAGTTCACAGTTCTACCCGCGAAATGTTGACCGCTGTTGAACGTGATCAGAGGTGACCTGATGTTGTCGCTGAAATCTCAGTGCATTTTTCAAAATTTGTGTTTGTTTTGTTTTGCTATATAACAAATCACTTTATGACTGGTCCCTTGGAGAACAGTGAATTTTGTTTCCCTCGAATCTCAATGTTTCCCTCGACTTCGTCTCGGGAAACATTGAGGTTCTTGGGAAACAAAATTCACTGTTCCCCTCGGGACCAGTCATTAAGTGTTAAATGTTATGGCAGTTGTCTTGTTGTTGCTTTTATGGTTCTGCCCGGAATGGTTGACACAGTGATGTATCGTTTTAGAGATAAATAGTAAAACAGGTCACGTGACATATTTTGTCTCTTAATATCTTGTCAAGAGAATAACAAATTTCACCATTCCGGGCAAAGATATAAACTATAAATAAAAGCAAAGAATAACTGATATGTTATGCTTCGCTCAAGTTAACATCCCTACCCCAATAGACCACTTTCGATATATTAAAATTCAGTTTGATTGTGAGGCTTAGAGGACACACACAAAAGAGATGAATAAACATGGTCATTAAATTTCTTTTGTTTACGTCCTCTAAGCCTCGCTGCCATGCTGAATTTTAATATATCGAAAGTTGTCTATTGAGGTTTTACTATTGCCAAGATTATGACGTCATTAAACACGTGACTTCCATAAAAATATCTTAAGTTGATATTTACTTTTGGTCTTCCTAGGGCTAGAAACAGCATTGTTTCAACAGGAAAAAGGTTTTTACTTCGTGGGGGGTCTTACCAAGAAGCGATCCATGCCTTAAGATGCTTGAGGTGAACTGGGCGGCAGCCCTTACAGGAGACTACAACATCCTACCAACTGACCCAGCTGGCACTGATAAATCTACAGTACCAGTAATTGATATAAAACCTACAGAAGCCACTGATCACTGAAAAGGATGGAAAAGCTTGGACTTATTGTGCGCCAAGAAGAATCGACAGAGTGGGTGAAGCCCAATGGTTCAGTGAGATTGTGCATTGATCCCAGAGATTTAAATGCTGCCATGAAGAGGTCCCACTACCTTATGAAAGCTGTTGATGAAGTGGCTAGCCGTCTTCAAGGTACCAATACTTTCAGCATTCTAGATGCCAAAAGCGGCTTCTGGCAGTTAAAGTTAGATGAGGAGTCCCCGCTTCTGTACACCTTTAACACTCTAATTGGTCGTTACAGGTTCACAAGGCTGCCCTTCGGCATAAAATGTGCCCCAAAAATCTTCCAAAGAACCATAGACCAGATAGTTGAAGACCTGGATGGTGTTGAGGTCATAATGGACGACGTAATCATCGCGAGAGATAACGCAACACATGACGAACGATTGATGAAACTTCTGACTGAGAGCATCAAAATAAGGCCTACAACTAACCAAAGAGAAATGCATGATCCGCCAGAGGGAAGTGCCTTATGAAGGACATCTACACAGTCCAAGATTCATCCCCAGAAGGTTACAGCCATTCATGAGATGCCAGAACCAAAGACAAAAGATGTGAAACGGCTCCTTGGCTTTGTACAGTTTCTGGGCAGTTATCTGCCTCGATTGTCCACTGTAGATGCTCCCTTAAGAGAGCTAGAGAAATCAGTATTGTTCCACTGGGAGTTTCGACAGATGGGGAGCTTCAGGAAGATTAAGCAGCTTGTGTCGCAAGCTCCAGTACTGCAATACTACGATGTGGATAAGCCAGAACTATTCAACGTGATGCCAGTGGAAAGGGGCTGGGAGCAGTGGTGTTACAAGACAACAAACCCGTGTGTTACGCCTCCCGAGCGCTTACTGACATTGAAACAAGGTATGCCCTAATTGAAACTGAAATGTTAGCAGTTGTTTTCGCTTGTTTCAGGTTTCATCAGTACATCTATGGCAGAAATGTCACCATCGAGACAGATCGTAAGCCTCTCCAAGCCATCAGTACCAAGCCCTTATTACAAGTACCACTGAGAATTCAGAAAATGATTCTCAATGTACGTTGGTACGATGTGGAGATACGCTACATTCCTGGAAGCAAGCAAGTCCTAGCAGACACCATAAGCCGAGCATCTGTGCACAATGACGACAGTGGAGCCGACGAAGAATTCAAAGCGATTAATTTAGTCCTGTCAGTCTCAGATGAACGCTATGAAGAATTCCAGAAGGAAACGAAGATAGATCCTGAGCTTCAAGCAGTTCTCGCAATGGTGAAATATGGATGGCCAGGCACAAAGTACAAGTTCCCATAGAGGCAAGACCATACTGGGCATTTCGAGATGAGACAGGCTCCTCTTCAAGGGAACACGCCTAATTGTCCTAAAGTCTCTTAGCCCTGAAATGCTCCGTCAGATCCACAAGAGTCATTTAGGAATAGTCAAATGTAGACAAAGAGCCAGAGAGGTATTATTTTGGCCTGGAATGTCAGTGGAAATTGAGCAACTGGTCACCAATTGTAGTGTGTGCGCGAACTATGCCAACCCTCTAAGCCACTGAAGCCCTCTGTACCACCATCACCCCCTTGGAAGAAGATTGGAACTGACCTATTTGAGTTTCGCGGAGAACATTTACTCTGTGTGTGCTGCCGAAGCAAATTCATTGAAGTCACAAAGTTGGAATTTCTAAAAAGTGGAGCTGTGATAGAGGAGTTGAAACAGCCGTTTGGAGTCCATGGGATCCCAGCAGAGGTGGTATCGGATAATGGCCCCCAGTTCAGCTGTTTCGAGTTCCAGGAATTTGCCAAAGATTATGGCTTTAAGCACACCAACACATCACCCGAAGGCTAATGGAGAGGTGGAGAGAGCTGTACAAACTGTTAAGAAGCTGTGGTGACAAAATGATGACAAGCACTTGGCCTTGTTGGATTATCCAACAACATCATTGCCAGACATTGACCTTTCCCCAGCAGTTACTCATGGGTCGTCGACTGAGAAATAAGTAGCCTATAATGGAAAGCTTGCTTCAACCAGCAAGCAGCAACCTGCAGGAAATCTCCAGGTACCTGGAAAAGACTAAAGAAAGTCAGAAGAAATATCATGATCATCATGCAAGCAAGAACATGAAAGAACTACAGCCTGGAACCAAAGTTGCCTTGGACAAATTCCAAAGTCTGGAAACCAGCCACTGTAGTCTCGCATCACCATACACCAAGATCCTGTGGCACAGGCTGAAGACGGCAGAAAGTATCGCCGCAACAGGCGACATCTACGAGTATGCCCAGCACCAGGACAAGAAGCCAGTCATGTATGCTGAGCCTGATCAATTCACGACTCCCATTATGTTGCCTGAAATCCCATCCCAGGAGCAACATGCACCCGGAGCTAGCAGTGGAGAACATTACGTAACCATATGTCGCCCGAACTGGCAGACAAGTAGTAGCACTAAACCTACTTGACCTGTAGGGTTATCCAACATTAGACTTTGCTCAGTTGTTGATGATTTTCTTTAAACCAAAGACAGTGACATTTATTTTAGTTCAAAACATTATTTTATTACTGTGCTTCTTTTCAAGAAGGGTAGGATGTGATATAAAATGCAACAAGTTTACTTTCCACTCCGTAGTCAGTCATAATGTATGTCATGTGACTAAGCACATGGAATAAACACACTTGAAGTTGTCAGCCATGTTCGGATGTTTGTTCTTACATTGACGATTAAGATCATGAAAGTGTTGCGTAGTTGACCAAAAAATTATTTAAGTACCTAACACTTTTTGGAGGTTTTCATCATTTTTAATAAATTTTCTGTACTTGACACTTGAAAGTCTGACATGCTTTTGACACCTTTTGAAACCTCTTTTTCAGTCATGGTTTATACGAGAAGGTAACTGGTAATATGGAAACTAATTTTTCAATGTACCTGCCTCAAGAGAGTGGTAACTCTTATTGAAATACAAACAAAATCTTATACTATTTGAGAGAAATATTTCGCCACAAGCGCATGTATCACACTTTCCATAAATAACTTCGCCCTTAAGACTCAAAATGCTTGTATCCCGATCTGGCTCTTCAATTCTGTTTCAATACTATACTATTTCACAAATTCATCCTGATTTTTTACGCCAAAACAACATTAATATATTTGAGGAAGGGTTGCAAGGATAAACTTCCAGCACTTTTAGTAGCACATTTGGTAACAATTTAGTCAAGTATCTCAAAATGTGTGTTCACGATTGCAGAAAATGATTTCAAATTTGTATTTTTCGCGAGAGATTTTAATAACTACAGTAAAAACCAAGTGTAAGAACCTACATTCTTGAAGTCTGGCAGAATAGGTTCTCATTTACGTTAATTTTTTTTATGAAGGAGATATAAATGCTAATAACCTGAAAAATAAATAAACATGGTTTGGTCCTTAAGGTGGCTGAAAAGTTTCCAGTACTTTCCAAGACTTAGAGAGTTTGATGGGTCATTATAACTACTCTTTATCGGCTAATGCCACAAACATGGTATCAACAAACTGCCCAATCATCGGTGAACAAGTTGCTGTTAATATTGTGGCACAATAGGTTACCATAGCAATAATATGACCTGCTAAAAACACCCTTAATTTTAGCTTCAAGCGCTTATAACTCAAAACGAGCTTGGTTAACCTCATTCTTTATTATTGAATTGTAATCAGCATGATAAGATGCAACTTTTTGCAAAGTGTAAAAAAAATATGCCAAGGGGATTCAGAGCCACCTCAATTTTTTGAAAATATCATGCTAATTTTTTGAAGATATCATGCTGATTACAATTCGATAATAAAAAATGGAGGTCACCAAGCTCGTTTTTGAGTTATAAGCGCTTAAAGCTAAAATTAAGGGTGTTTTTAGCAGGTCATAATTATTGTTGCTATGGTAACCTATTGTGCCACAAAATTAACAGCAACTTGTTCACCAATGACTGGGTAGTCTGTGGATACCATGATTGTGGCATTAACCGATAAAGAGTGATTATATGACCCATCAAACTCTAAGTCTTGGAAAGTACTAAAAACTGTTTCCCACCACCTTAAATATACAGTATTTATTCATTGCTGTATTATGATAAGCCTTACACAAATGGTTACAGAATCCTGCATGATCTTGCTCGACTAAACAGGCTCACATATTTTAGGCTAATAAAATGGGACATTTCTGCAAGCAAGCTCTTAATCCACTAGCTTCTTCTTACACATGGATTTTTACTGTATTGCTTATTTACAATGCACTACAGTACAAAGGACTTCTTTAAATTTTCTGCTTACTGATCTCAGCACCATGTTTTAATGGATCCATCCCTATCTCAGTATTAGATGTCAATAACATTTAGAGATAAAAGAGGGGTCAAGGAACACAAACACTGTTCAGTCCGGTGATAAAGGACATCAGATTTTTGTATGACATGGATAGGCGTATGTAACAAACTGTCCAATTGGAAGTTTCTACCTTGAACCTATAGTGTGTGACCATTCAAATGAAAGTTATTGGGCAGTACTTTCATACACATAATTAAACGTTACTTAGAACCACCTTGTACAGCATAATAAACAGTACCACATGAAAGTACTGCTGAATAACTTTCATTTGAATGGTCACTCAGCCACTGATTGTAAAGTAAAAACCATATTGTACAGTACAATAAACAGCACACAAAAATCCTCAGGCTGCTAAATAGCTTTCAACTGAGTTGTGACGTAACAAAAGCAACAAAGGAAGATTTTAATGTTGTGCTATTTTACTTTTACCAAGCTGTAATGTGCTTATAACAAAGGCTGCAGATGAACTTAGAGTTATTGACTATTCAAACAACTGTAAACTATGGTTTTGTTACTGTACATGTATATGCAGCTCTACCTTTTTTTACACTGTGAAAATGTGGATTCCTTGAACCAATTATATAAAGCATTTCAAGAATTAAGTTGAATGAAATCCTTAAAATAAATATGTTCTGCAGTTTTCGGCACCACAATTGCATTTTATGTGCTCTCTTTTCCTTGGTGACGGACTATTGCTGCTTACATCTGATGTCATCTGATAATCAAAAGTCAGTTCCTCTCCTTCTTTGATATTACGGTTTGCAAAGAAGGCTATTCGAGGAAAATTGGGATCAAGTGTCTCTACCCATACGGCATAAACATCCAAGTTTGGGGCGCACTGAAACAAAAGTGTACAAAAATTCTCAAAAATGATGCAAATGTACATCAATATTGTCAAAAGGCACTGATGATGGTCGACATAAGCTCTTAGGATACTTAAGTAACACAAGGAGCTTTATGTGCTCCAAGCCATTCCTCGTGTCCACTTGCTACAGACCACCACAGTCATCTCCTTACCTTTTCACAGTCTTTGAGAGGGTTATTGACAAAAGTGATGCTGACAATTCGGGGCTATCTCTTTTGGGTGACCGAAATTGTAATTTATTACCAGACATTGCTGATAATAACTCTTCCCTCCGATTTAATATTATGGATATTTATGGTCTGACTCAAGTGATCACTGAACCTACTAAAGTAACGCAATACTCGTGAGCTCTCATTGATTTATGCTTAGTCAGTTCTCCAGATGAAATAACTATTTTGGGTGTTATTGATTTTGGCATCAGTGATCACTGTGTCATTTTCCTGACACGCAAAATTTCACATTTCCGCTCTGGCGTTCATTAAACAGCTGAAGTGCGGCAGCTCAAGAATTTTATCGAAAATGAATTTTTACGTGATCTTTGTATGAAAGAATGGAACTATGAAGATAGAGCAAAAAATTGATGTGCGTGTGCTCACAACTTCCCTTTTAAATGACAGTTCAATCCCTGCAATGTTTTTAAGGCGCAAAGCTTAATGCAACGTCTAGAATTGGAAACCATGGTTTAAAGTAAATTTGGAATTTGTCCGTTACGAGCTTGACAGCATTCATTCTGGAAATTTTGTTTTAGTTAAATTTCTGTGCTTTTTGTTTAGCACATTTGTTATATTAAGAAGTATCCTAGGGCCACTTATGTTTGTTACAAGAAACCATACTACCCCCTCCCATATGACTGGTGTTTTCTTACATGTAATGAGTTACAAATTTTGTTTTGTTTCACTGTAGAGTGATTAGACAACAAAGAACCTTACCGAGTGATTAATAAAGTGTGATATGTTGCCATACTTCTTTGCATCTAAAGTGTATAAACAGTCTCCTTCATTGAAGTCCAGATCAAATAAGTATGTCTGTCCACAGCTGTCATAAATTCTGCCTCTTTCTTCAGCCTCCTCCTGAGTGATAGCCTCGCCAACATATTCAGTCACTAACTGGTTCTTTTCAATGAGCTCCATTGTCTTGACACCCCACCCACAGCCATTTGGAGTACGAAAAATAGCCACCTAGTCAGGACATTAACACTGTATTTTAGTTGTATGAATAAAGCAATCATAGAGATACCTCTTGTAAACTTCTTAACTATTTATGACATTAATACCCTTAACCAATTTTACAGAGGATGCAACAATCAAATCTTTTCTTACTCCTCACCATCAGCCATATGAAGAGCAGAATATTTCCCTTGTGAGTGACATTCATATGCAAATTGGAACCCTGTTAATCGGGTCACTAGGTCCACGAAACTCTGGCTGTAATAACAGGTTTGCTTTATTAGACAGTTAACTAAATCAAATGTCTGATTAAGCATTAATTCTTCAGTCCAACATACGGCATACATACATGTAATATTTAAAGGGTGGCCTTAGGAGGCTGGAAAGGGTTTTTAGCTGCACACGCGTGCGCAATCTACACACATCAGTAACTAAGGTGCACGCATCAGCTGAATGGATCAAAATTAGCACACCGGAAGTTAAATCTTGCGTAAAATTGCGCGAACTGGAAATAAAAGCTGCAGAAAACATTTGTTTCCAGCTCAAAATTTTGCCCAGTGACCTATCTTGATTTTTGCATGCACGCACTATTCACAATGGCTCTTCAAATACAGAAGTTTCTGGGAAATTTATCCAGTAGAATTTTCTGTAAGCCATAAATCGCATTTTCTTTAAATATCTGTAGTTCTACTAGATAAATTTTTTCCATACTGTCTGAAAAGAATTTACAGAACTTTCCAACAAAGAAATAAAAATGGTAGGTCACCGAATTAGTTTTTCTGATAATTTACAAAAACTGAAATTTAGTGGACGTTTTCATGGACCTTGTGCGTTGCCATGGTAACTGATGTGACGTCACAAGTGCCCTTCAAGTATAGCCCAGCAATAGAGTGTAAAAGGCACGATATTACTGTGGTCAAAGCTCTTGTTCATCTCCAGCTACAGCTGTTTGAATTACGAAATATTGAGGTCTGCTACAGGTGTTCAGTTTGTTGTGGACTGAGAAGAGCAAAGAATGAGAAGTGTAAAAAAGGTAGAGTTTGGTAGGAGAGGTACATGTACACACACAACTGTGCACTTTTTTTCCTACGAAAGCTTTTTCTGGTATAACAAGTTTCAGAATCTTCTTAGTATACAATTTTGACAGTTATTGTCAATACCCCTGATCAGAAATGTAATAAATGGTATAGTCTGTGTTAGAGCCTAATTGGCTATCATGCCAACACTCACAATGTTCTCTACACACAAAGCATGAAGCGAATAGAAATATTTTGACTACCCCTGTATGGGATGCTAGACAGGGTGTGGGGAGGCACTATCCCTAGCAATGAATCTGCCAGTGCCCACTGGGTGATGAGAGGCACTTTAGGAATAAAGTTTTTTCCCTTTAACAGAACAAATGGACTCCTGCCAAGACTGAAACCTGAACTACTTTATACTGAATCCAGCACACTAACCATTAGACCACCACGCCACCCAGCAAAATGTGATATCGTTGAAACCAAAAATTGATTGTTGAGTAATGCAGGGTCTAAAACTATTTTAAGCAATACAGCTTTTTAACCTCCTGCAAGTCAGTTTTTTTCATGGCAATCATCCTTTTCATAGCGATTTTTCATAGCAATTTTTCTTGGCCAACTCTGTCCAAGGGAATTGAAATGGTGCAATGAGGCTAATCCTTCAATAAGATTTAAAAAGAATGTTTGGAGACCTTTGTCACTGGAAGATGTGAAGTGTCATAATCAAGTCTAATAAAATTAATAAACAAAAGAGATCATCCACACAAACTGTTTTTGCTGACATTGGATCAAGAGAATCAAATGTATTGGCGAGGAGATCCAAGGCCAGATATTTTCAATACCACAACAGATGAAGTTTTTGCTCTTTCTAACAACTGCAAGAGACTGGAATGACCTTCCAGTGAGATTTTGTCGAGTCGCTTATTTTATTACAGGACAATTTTCATATATAGATTTCTTTTGTGTCAGATTTTCTACTTACAAATATGTATACAGTTTTCCACAAATTTTAAAGTGGTACTATGATCAAATTTTTACCCCT
>JAHPZR010028382.1:42500-61047 GCA_019787425.1 Platygyra sinensis
CCCTGATTTTTTTTTCAGGCTTCTTCTTTCCAATTGCTAAAATTGGAAAAATAATTTTCTGGGATGATCACTCTTCACATTCTTAAAAGTACATTCTATGTATTTTCCTGTCTATAATTCTACACAGCTATTTTTCATCAATTCTTACTGTTTTTGGAACTTGAGATTTTAAGTGCAAATTCAATGTATGCTTGAAATTGTCTTACAGAAACAGAAAAATCGCTTCCTATGGTTTTGTCTAACAAAAGTACATGTATCTGCCACTTGAAACACAAGTAACTGGCAAAAACATTGGTTGCTGGCACTTCTGAAGAACACTGTATATAATTATTTTGCTTTCACTGCACAGTGATAGCTTATTAGTTTTACCCACTAAATAAACCTCACACCTACACTGTAAATCAATCACTTTTTTTTCAACTGCTGTTTTTTGCACTTCAGCCAACCTTACTAAACACCTTGAACATGTTAGAATCAATGCTATGCCTTCATGACTCACTTTAATATTCCAAATTAGTTGCTAAAGGAGGCATACACTTTAGGGAAATCTCCACTAGGAGCTGACCTCAGCACATACCTGGCTGTACTACAAGATAGATCAGTCTCCTGGCCCAAATTATTAGCTCACTACTGCTTTACTGCACAGGCAAGATCAAAGGTCAAGCCAGCAAGCACGTAAAGGTACATATAGCTCATCCTGCTTTCTGAGTCATTAAGTGGCAGTGAGTTTTCACCCCTGACACCTACCCCTGGATAGTTTTTTTTTATTCTATCAGAGTTGATGCCCCCACCCCCACTGCCAAACAACTGTTTGTCAGGTAACAACAACAACAGATCCTGTTTACGCTCCTAGGTGAAGAGAAGCAAAGTGAGAGTAAAGTACCTTGCACCCCACACAACACAAAAAGGCAGTATTAAGGCCTGCTAAAACAAGAGCCAACAAATTTCAAACTGTTAAGCATCTTACAAATCAGTGTTCTTTTTTGTTTCAATCTGTTTTACCTTTTTTTGTTTTTCACTTCTTAGACAAGCATGGATGTCTTTGAGCAGGCTTTGGTTTAGTTCAATTGCTGGCATCTTTTTCTTGAAGGGCATTTGACACCCTTCTGCACATGTGCAGCAATTTGATTTCTCATCCGACGGAACAGTTTTCAAAGTTGTTATTTGTGAGAAAAATCCTATTCCATCGACCTTGTGAGGTGTATGAAAATAGTAATACCGATATTGAAGAACTGTTTAGTCATCCATGAAAGATTTAAGAGTCGTATTTTGTGTTTTGAGTTGAATGCTGTCGAGAAATACAATGTCCTAGAGAGGGTTTTCGAAGCGGCTAGAGACGAAAGCTACTTTCACCTCCTAGCCGTCTTGTTCGAAAAAAAAAAGACAAAAAACGAAAAAAAGTTACAAGTGCGGGGACGAAAATCGGAAACTATGTATATATAGCTGCAGATATGCATGCGAGCTGGAAGAAAGTAAAGCGTATGTGCTTGTAATCAACGGACACGGCCTTCACACAACATAAACATGATAAATATTCTGCACAAACAAAAGGCCAAAAGCCGGCGGATAAAGAGATGTTCGAAAGGCACGTGCAACTCTAAGCTGACCCTCGTGGCGCTCGTGATAGTATTACGGTTTCTATTGGTTTAAAAAAATTGGGGTCAATCAAGACCGCACATGCGCTTTATCGTGACAATGGCCCTTTAACTGCTGTTTTTGTTTATGTTAGAAGTTTAATCTTTGCTATCTGTGGTTTCAACAATTTATTTTCCTCAACTCCTTTACCTAATTGGCAAGCTATTCCTTCAATTGAAAAAAATATATTCCCCATTTCTCTTGATGGATAGCATTAGTCTTGTGGGTTATTTCTCATGTCTTCATGTCATTCATTTTGGGTTGCCAATACATCTATCCTCAGTCAGTTCCTGCCCTCGGGTTCTTTCAATTACCGTAAACACTGGCGTATAAGCTGCACCTTTTTGCTCAAAATCTTCGTATCAAATCGGGGGTGAGGCTTATCTGCGAGAACATCTGAAGACCATGCCATAAATTTGCATAAATTAACACTTGACAATCTTAATAGATCTGTGTAGCAAAATGATAAGAACTCCACCAGACTATACCACAGTACGTTTGCTTTTGTTTGGTGGCTCCTACATGTATGGCTAAAAGAGCTGCTTTTTGTTTATATTAACCGGTTTAAAGTTGCCTTTCTTGAGCAGCTGAATGTCACTTGGCAGAGAATCTCTTTCCACCAGAAAGTTGTTTACATTGCTGCCGATGGCCGCTCACTTCGACAGAAATCAAACCCTCATCGAGCGAGGAAAAATATGTGTGGTAAACTGCATTGTTCCCAGTACTCCCAACTTCTGATCAATTGCCTGGTTATTAAGCTATGAACGAACAAACCGAAACCGAAGCGTTCATTTTGTTGTAGGTAAATTCTATTGAGAAATGGTCGACATAATGAAAAATAATGGATTAAAAATAACAGAGAAAGATCAAATTTACGTCTAAGTAGCATTTTCATACCATTACAGAGCTAAAATTATAGGTAAGAGTTTTAGTATTCTCTGTTTAAATGTTAGTTAATGCGCGGGTTGGCCCGTTCGATTAGAAACTTTCAGAGGAAACAATGAATGTACATAACTGACATCTTTCTTAAGACTCCACTTTCGAATTATTTTAATTGCTTTCCAAATTTTTTTTTCCAAAATTTAAGTTCCCAAACTTTGGGTGCGGCTTATCTGCGAGTACAGCTTATACGCGGGTGTTTAGGGTATTTGGGTAGCTTTTCATTTATGCCAATTCTGATAATGTGCAACCCTTCTTTGTTCCTTCCCTATGTCATTGAGTGTGGTCTTTGGCTGGCGCAACAATGGTACAGTAAGCTGTAGTATGTCAGAGCACCTCTTCAGGTACATTTACAGTATTATTAATAGTACATTTCTTTACAATGATGGAACTGTTTTTCTACTCAATCTGGTTCTTACAAGTCATAACCAAGCACTCAGCAAGTACTTGTACATGTATATGTAGTTTCCCACCAATCTTAGCCTTATGGTCAAGCACGGCAGAATGATATGCTCTACCAGCAAGAGAATGGCAACCTCCTTAAATGTATTTTCTCACTGAACTGCGCAAATAGAGTGTATAGAACTGCTTCAATACAGTACATTTAGGGGGTAATTGTCTTTTCCTCTTGCCACACCTAGTGCTACACTCACCAAGCTGCAGTTGCCTTTGGGAGCTGATGTCAGTCTTTTTAACTGAAATCTCAAGTTGCAGACTATAGTTACCATCTTCAAGGTAGTCTCCATATCCGTTTCAGAGTATAGCTATGAAGCTACTGTATAGTCTACTGCTCAGACTCTGGCAGCCTTCGGCGTCAAGTGACTCCTGCTATTCCATCAGCACTGAAGCAATCATTTTGTGATGCCAAATACCCTGAGCGGCACATGTTACAGAAGTCTGATTATTACCTGCCTTACAGAATCTTGTATTGTTGGATGTCAGTTGTGTTCACAAGGAAGCCAGTGTAAGCATGTCAGAGACCACCTGAAGGTCATGCCAAAGGAGGCTACAGTTGCCTCTGGCTGCCTTCAAGAACCGACAGTCAATAAATAGAGACTGGAGAACAGTCTCACAGAGCAACACCATGAAAGTAAAGCAGGGTTCTTGTTAAGAGGCGGTAACCGGTAATTTTTACCAGCTGTTCAAGTAAATGTTACCGGCTGTTTCACTGAAATATTTACCGAAATTATCCAACGAATGTTCGTCTGTTCAAAGGTTAAATCCCATTTCGTTTATGGGAAAAAATTGCTTTCCCTTCGAACCAATGCTGTGAAGATATTTAGCAGATGTTACCGCTTTGAAAATACATCATTTGTTGAAGCATTCCAACTTGTTTTTCCACCCCTCGAAACGACGTCCACCATGTTTCCTTTCCATTCCTCTCGCGGCCAGGGGAAACCCCCCATAATCCATTGAGAAACGTCTACAAAATGGCGTCCACACGTGGAAAACGACAGAAAGGTCTGTTAGAATTTGGTTTTCAACCAAAGCGCCAGAAAAGCGGTGATGGGTAAAAATCAATAAAATAGTACCGTATAACCTACTTTATTTTGCTGAGTATTAAATTAATTTAACAGCTGCTGACACGCGACAGTGATCGATACGAACGTCAAGTTAACACTTGAAAACGCTTGCCCGTGCATTGTCTTCTGAATCCTGAGTTTTGAGCACTTGTATTTTCCCTGTTGCAGTCAAAGCTTAGTAGTATTTCAAAGTAGTTTTTAGTATTAAGTTTGTTGAAGAAAAGTAATATAATCTTGAAAGAAAAAATGAATAAACGTTGCATAATACTAAAGTGCCACAGTCAATAAATAAAAATGATCACTTTGACTATAACAGCAATTTGTTGGTTCATGAAAAAGGGTGCCACGAGTCATGTTAAAAGACACTTTGAATCACGGAAAACCCAGTAGCTCCCGGGGCTTCACCCCCTGGACCCCCACCGGGGCACTGCCCCTGGACCCCAGTGGGGGCCTATGCGGTCCCCACACCCCTGGCGTGAAGAGCAGGTAACAAAGTTACCTGCTATTTCTGGTTTTTTACCTTCTATGAAAAAATTTAGCAAGAACCCTGGTAAAGTGTCGTAGAATTCAGATAGTAATGGACCTCATTACTTTCAAATTCAGCAGGCAAAAGGGGCCGTTACTTTCAGGTAGCTGTTACTTAGCTGCTATTTTCGGATGGTAAAAATGTTTGTACAGAGCAGTGATTCACAGTCTTTTCTAAAATAAGAGGACACATAACACTACCAACCACCAACATAAATAAAGCAGCCTGCATACAACAAAAAGTTCCCAAATGTTGATATTGTAAGACAATGTGACCAATTATACTCAACAACAACATAGAAATCATTTAAAGTCCATGAAATGTTTGTCAGGCTATTCCACTGGCAATGTGTTTAAGATCTTTGAGTTTCTCTCTTAGTGAAGCAGGGAATTTCTAGTCCTCTGCCTTGGACCCATGTGCCCTCGGTTCTGGAGCACTTCTGGGGCAGAGTGAGTTTGGTGTAACCTACAATGTATTGGCCAGCCGAACTCCAGGAAATCGCACAGGTCCCTATTGTGGTACGTGGTAATGTGATGTCGCCACTCGGGAATGTTTAAGGTAGACGGCACCGGAAGACGAAGCGAAAAGGCGTTAGGGGCGACAGAACAGTGGACGACGGTGTTCACAAGGTTGGAGTTATTCGGAAAACACTGGAGACCAAGATGGTGAGGCGGCGCGCTGATGGAGGAGCACTCAGATGGGGTGGTCGGAGGCGGATCGAGGGTTGGTGAGGTAGCAGGCGGCGGTGGGGATAGTCAGCTAGACTTCGGCAATGGGTCCTGGCAGTGAGCGGGGATGTCGAAAATGCGTTTGGAGCAATTCTTGGCCTGGTGGTCAGATCGTTTGCAAATGATGCAGACATGCAATTTGGGACAATTTTCCCTGCTGCAGTCATCGTACCAGGACCAGTCATCGCAGATTTGATGATGTAAGGGCTGTTGTGTGGTAGCTGGATGCATTGTGTTATTCTTGCGCACCTTGTCCTAGCTGTTCGAGCCCATGGAAGGAAGAAGGTTCGTGGGTATGAAGAAAGGCAGTTTTAAAACCATCGAAGGAATCGCCCCATTTCACTAAGCCCATTTCCAAAGCGCGTAGAACTTTATAGTGAAACACGTGAACCGCTGGCCACTGGTAGCTGCACGCGAGGCTCATAAGGTCTGCCAATTGATGTAAAAACAAGGATTTCTGAGTGGCCTCGGGACATTTTTCGATGATGGCAAGGTAACCTTCGGTGAATTCTGCGATACTCAGCTCGTTGTGAAGCTTTGGCTCACCTGGCGCAAAGGTCGCCTAGAGACTTCGTTTGATCAGAGGTCCTCGCAGGCTATCGGGTTAGATTCACCAGAAACAACCGAACCCGAAGAAACTTGTAGCTTGGCGAGTTCCAGCTGAAGCTGTAGTTTTTGGACTTCCAGCATCTGGGTTTCCTTGGCAATCACAAGGCAGCGGTAATCTAAATCCCGACTTGGTTCCGGGAGTGTGGAATGTATTTGGTTCTCACGAGTTGTAGTGAAGACAGACCCGCGTCGATTGCCGTCGTTGCCCTTTTGCCCTGGATCGTCTTTAGGCGAAGTTACTGGTGCATCAGGCTGTGCAGGTAGCGTGGGAGAAGGATAATGTGCCAACTGTGCCAAATCTGTTGACATCCTGGCGAGATCGGCTGACAAAGGTCCGAAAGAATCCCACCTGAATTCATCATCTAGAGGTCTACGAGGAGGCTTGCTAGGTCTGGAAGACTTTCTTGATGATGCCATGTGAGAACCGATAACAAAAGAGTGGAAGAAACGATGGAGAGATGGCTAAGACAGAGACTGATTTTATAACAAGATTTCGCCGACGGCGAGCACAAGGTAATGAAATCCGAGCTGGAGGAAAGTGACGTGTACAGATCACATAGGAGATAATTAACTAGTTTTACCTAATGACAAAACACTCAGTTTGCCCAGTGTGGAGTAGATTTTGCTTGGAAAAAAAAAATGGAAATTTCAAGACTGGAAAAATTCTACTCCACAGTTTTTTTTACAATTTTGCACATGCATTCCACTTTTGCTGTTGAATAATGTTTTTCATTTAAAAAGATGCTCACCAGATCAGTTTTTGAGATATTAGCTTTGTGGATAAGGATTTTTTAGTACACGTTGTACATGCATATGAAAATCTCAACTTTGCAACATTGTACTTCGGGCACACACGAGGGCAGTCTGCTGTTAAGTAAAGCCCGCAATTCCACACAAATAAAAGTGAATACCCGCAAATAGTGTTTCCTTTTTCACTCCATCTGGCCCGCTTGGGTAGCCAATCACAGCATGTGATTTGGTTCATCTTGCCCGCTCACAGAGCTAGCCATATATTAATAATATTCTTTAGCGAACTAAATCTTTAGTCTCCTTGAGTTGAAGTTAGAGTACCTACAGCACAACAGTCTCAAAGGTCAGCTGCACAGCATGGCCAAGTGACTCAATGCATGACTAAAAACTCGTCACACCCATGTGTGCCTTGCGTGCACCTGAAACAGCACGAACTGTAAATCAAGTCAACTACAGCCCAATGAGATGCATAGGAGTTTGCCAGAAATGTGAATAAAGGTCTGAAATATACCTGTTGCCCATCATTGATGCAACACCTGAAACATTGCTTATGTCAGCCTAATTTCCAGCTAATCAGAGACAAGCAGCCAACCAGCCCTCTGTAACCACTCAGAACTTTGGGATCAATATCAGTATCTGGGCAACTGCGCACCTACCCCTCCCCTAACCCAACATGTTAATAATAAGTTAATAAGTTAGTGGTACTGTTGGGTTAGGGGAGGGGTAGGAGCGCAGTTGAGCAGATACTGATATTGATCCGAACTTTGAAGCAAGCCAGAATTCTGAATCAATCCAGAACTCACTTGAACCCCCTCAAAAGACTGCACAAGCAGGAAAAACAAAGCAGCCATTTCACAAGAGAGAACAGTTATGCCACGAACAAAAACTAGAATTTATTAATTAGCATATACCAGCAACTGAAATTGTTAATCATTATACAGGCAAATGAGAAAGTTAATCATCACACCAATACCAGGAACTGATATGATTAATTGGCAAACTAAGGCAGGATATTTGCAATGCACAGTGGAACAGGAACCTAGTAGCACAGACGGTGCATAGGAGCAAAGTAACAGTATGTGCAAAGGAACAGTAAGCACAGAAGAACAGGAGTACTTACCATTTGCACGGTAAAACCAGAAATTCCAGTTTTGTGCCATTTCGTTTGGGAAGCTTCAGAAAATATGGACTGTGATTCGAGGCAATGCTATTTTTAACTCTTTCATGTCTCTCTAGGTGATGTGGATATACCATATTATAGGGATTCGCACTCCCGCAACTTGGCATTTAATTGTTTAATGTTTATGCCTGAAATTTCCAACCAGATGGTTTTTGTCGATGGTAAGTACCCCAGAGGAAAAGTAGCCACAGAGGAACCATAGGTGCAGAGGAACAGCAGATGTAAAGGATCAGGGGGCAGTGGGCACAAAGGAATAGAGGAACAGTAGATACTGACACAGTAAGTACAGAGGAACAGTGCATGCAGAGGAGCAGAAGAAAAGTAGGTACAAAAGGACAGAAATACAGTGGGCACAGAGGAATAGAGGAACACTACTGTAGGTACTGAGGAACAGCAGGTACAGAGGAACAGTATGTACAGAGGAACAGTGAGCAAAGAGGAACAGAGGTACAGTACATGCAGAGGAACAGTAGGCAAAGAGGAACTCAGGTACAGGAATAGAGGAACAGTAGTTACAGAGGAACACTATGTGCAGAGGAATGGAGGAACAGTTGGCGAAGAGGAACAGAGGTAAAGTAGGCACAGAGTACTAGAGGAACAGCGGAATAAAAGGAACAGAGGAACTGTGGAACAGTAGGTGCAGAGGAACAGTAGACAGAGAGGAAATGAGGACCTACGGAACAGCATGTGCAGAACTTTGAACTTTATTTATACACGGTAAAAACAATTCATCAGGTACAACAAATTCCAAAGAATGTCTTAAAATCCTAAAACCTAAAATACTAATCCTATCATTACATTAATTTACAACAGTAAGCTACCCACAGACCTGATTTCCATGAATGCCGTGTATTTAAAAATTTTGATAGAGAAGGCATTAAAATGATTTAAGGAACTAGACTCTCTTTTATATTACATTAAAATATAGATAGGACCCTGCACGCGCTCTGATTGGTCAAAAACCTATGTTTTATCAGAGTATAAAACCTAGAAAAAGCGTGTTTTATTGTTTTGTGCGCGTAAAGTCTATATTTTAAAGCAAATGAAGAAGTCTAAGCCGTGAATTACACTGTTATAAAACACTCTGGTCATTTGAGAACACTCGAGAAACGTAGAAAACACTCGCCTGCGGCTCATGTTTTCTACATTTCCCTCGTGTTATCAAATGACCATCGTGTTTTATCATAGTGTAATACACGGCTTAGGCTTCTTTATTTGTTAAGTGTAAGCTGTTCCAAAGAGTTGTGCCGCTGTAACTAAAACAATTTTTTATGTAGTTTGTTCTCGGAAAGGGAACAACAAGTTTATTTGCCGAATCCCTCAGACTATAGTTTCATGTTACAAACTTAGATGTGAGATATTCGGGAACCAGACCAAAAGAGGAACAGAGGAACAGAGGAACAGTAGGTGCAGAGGAAAAGAGGAGTGGAACACAGGAACAGTGGGCACAGAGAAACAGAGGAACAGAGGAAGAGAGCAGCATAGGTAGAGAAGAACATGGAACAGTGGAAATGAGGAACAGCAAGTGCAGAGAAACAGCGGAACAGTAGGTACAAAGCTTAGAGGAACAGTAGATACTGAGAAACAGAGGCACAGAGGAGGAAAGCACAGGGGAACAGAGGCAAAGAGAGGAAGATTAGGTGCAGAGAAACAGGGTAACAGTAGGTAAATAAGAACAGTAGGCTTAAAGGAACAGAGGGACAGTAGGTACAGAGGAACAGTAGGCACAGCGGCAGAGTAAGCACAGAGGAACGCGGCCGCACTAGGCACAAAAAAATGGTAGGAACAGAGGAAGTGGTAGGCACAAAGGGACAGGAGCAGCTTAGCAGTAGGCACAGAGGAACATGGGAGCTATAGGTGGAGAGGAAAAGAGGAAAAACAGTAGGTGCAGAGGAACAGTAGGCACAGAAGAAAACAAAACACCCCTCTTTAAGAGACCTAGTGAAACATGATTGTTCAGCAGGTTTTCAGCAAAAACTTTATTAGAGCAGTCTTAAATCCACCATGTTTTTCACAAGGAATGCCCACTATTTATCAAATCTATCCCTATTTAGTAAATAAACCCCTTCAGGTGGCTGGTATGTTGGCTGATAATGTCCGCGGCTGTGAGATTGTCCGAAAAATGAACATTTGGCCGAGAAGCAAAGCTTCGAGGGCAAATGTGAAATTTTGAGGACAATCTCTAGCCGACATACCAGCAAACCAGAAAGGGGTTTATTTATTTTATAACCCTCCCATTAATTTTCAGTTCGCAATAAACCGCTCGTAAACATGGTAAAAAAGCCATTGGTGATCTAACAGCGAATGCGCATGATTGACGTGAGGGAGTAAAGTAAATTTGATTGGTTTAACTAACTTTATTTCCACTGTGATTGCACCAAATTTGACAAGCTGTCATGTGAAATTAATTCTCGTAACGCCCCTTGGATAAAAAAAACTCGAAAACTCGGCGCTTTTGGTTCATGTTTTCGACATACTGTTCATAAACTTGACTAGAAAGAAATGTATTTCAGTCTCAGAATTTACATCTGTGAAACACAGAATGTGTAAAATCTGTAGCACTTGAAGGTGGACTGATTTTTCTTTGCTCTCTTGCTTGAGATGAAGTACTTCAGCAGGTTGTTGTTTTGAGCTAAAGGTCACCCGGTTTCATCTCGCGTTGGTTTTCACGGCCTCTCTTTCCAAAGTAGAGAATGGTGTTCAGGTTACTTCCCACCTTCGTGAATGCCCTTTGGGAAAAAAATCGTACGCGCGCCAGTTTTAATAAAATCCCAACAAATGTAAATGTACTTTACGAAAAAATGCAATTTTAGCAATGTTTTCTTTTAGTACATGCCAGGAGGCGGTAAGGCGTGAAACGACCGAGGCTTCTTCTATTGAATTTATTGGGTATCGGATTCCGCAGCACGAGCAAAATGGCTGCACAGTCTTATTCACAAGGCATCAATCAACAAAAGTGTGTCGGGCTTTTTCGATATTCTGATTGGTTATCGACATATTCACATCTTAAGTTGGAGTTAGCTGTAGCTAAAAATATGCGAGACGTGTTGTGTAAATGGATGCCATGCGAAAAATGTGTTAAATATCAAAATTTCCCGACACACTTTGGTTTGTCATTATCTCTTGAATGTTCTGGTGAAATTTCAAGACAATCCGTTAAATCTACATACCCTATAAATTCGCTCACTATGTATTCCTCCAAAAATCAAATGCGAGATTTAACTTGTAAAAGGTTCGTAGACAACTCACGCCACTTCCGAGAGATTATACTGCTTAATAAAACCGCAAACAAATGGAAAATCAGGACCTCCTTGTGTCTCTGACAATAGATCACGATTTCCCGGGAAAAGCGTCCCATTGCAACACATTTTTTTTTTTATCTTGCTCAACTAAGTGCAGTTCAATTCAGGACGACCACGTAATATTGGGCAAAGGCGCCGAAGGTAAAGGAAAAGGCAAAACCCGCGCCAAAAGGGTTCAAGGCTGAAAATGTTCCGCTGGAGCTTTTTCTTTCTTTTTTGGGCTGGTTGTTTTGTTTTCTTTACCCAAGGTCTTTTTTCTGCTTTTGACTTTTCCATAGGAGTTAGCTTAAAGAGCTTCAACGTAGGAATTTTTGTCAAGTGCGTGATGTAAATAAAAATATGCAAATGACATGGAATACGAGTGATGAGCGTTTGCTTCGAAAATATTCCCAGGAGTCTTGCCCGTTGACAAGATTATGACACCTTCGCAGTTTATTAACTTTATTTGAAAATACATTTTTTGCAAATAACTCGGTGGCTTTTTGAGATTTTTAACATTTTTCTTTTGGAAACACTAGATAAAATGACAAACTTAAAATTTCTCAAATAAACGAAAAACCTATTTTTTTTGGCCTCTGAAGGTGGGAAGTAACCTTAAACCATGCCAAATTTACAAAACTTTCTGGAGCATTCAGACCAAGGTGATTTGCTGCATAGAGGACTTCAAGGTCTTTGCTGGAAATTGGACGCTTGAGCTTTGTGAAAGAAATCAATCCCTGTCGCGCAAGATCTTTCAGTGATGGATCTAGAGCTTTGTTTGCCGGCTTGAATACTTATCCCGAATAATGGAAAACAGCTTCCTTTGAAGGGAACCAGAAAAAAATCTGTCCAGCCCGGAACGAATTGGCTATCCCAGTGTTGTGACTGTATGGTTTTCCTTCCACTGAATTTTCTGGCTTCTGCGTAAAAAAGGTTTCAACATGGTTGACAATTCTGCCGGCTCCATGATTTCAAGTGCGACTAGAATTTTTCTCTCCTTCTTCCACGCTAAAGTCGGACATGAACGGTTGGTTTCTTTTATAGTTAGTTATCACATTGTATTAAATCTTTATTTTGTAAAATGAATCGGTTTAAATTTACGTAGGACTAAATATTCAAAGTCTACTCATGACTTTCTCCACCTTCAAAGACATTGACAGCGCATTTTAGTGACTTTTTGTACTTTCCGGAATAGCACTTGCCATCAGCTTTTTAATGTCACCATCGCTAGACTCAGTAACACTAGTTTAGTTTCCTTCCATATTAAATAAGAGAAAAGAAAAGTTGAAATTCTTGTGCTGACTATGTTTCTCTTCGACGGAAACAATCGGAGGACAAATATCGACTCGGCAAGGGGTTATTGCGAGATAAAGTTCTGTCCGGAGATTTGTACCATGTGATGTAAAATAGCCAATAAAATCAATCAAAAATTAATGGGTGGGTTATAAGTGCATATATACATGCAAAATTTTGTGACTGTGTTTTTGCTTCAGACAACCAAGGTCATCAAACCAACAGCTGTAAATGCCACTTTAATGTTGCCTTCTCTTATATTTAACAACAAACTGTTTTCTCGCAGCTGGGCTGTAACCGAAAGTTCACAAGGCTCAGTAATCTGTGAAAGTGAATGAAAGCAGGCAGTTTGGAGCATGTTCCCCTAGAATGTTACCTATCAGAAATGGAATTTCCTGTATTCTAAGTTACTCTCATACCAATCATAGTATATTTACTAGCCAAGTCTAACAATTACTGGTACATGCAGAACTTTCCAATTTCACTCACACATCAGTTACAAGTGGGTAAAAATATTTTATCCCCATCTCCAGCTACTCAATGCTGTTTCTTGGGTTTGCACTTTGTTTTCACAACACAACAGCATTCGCAACCTACTGTTTCTCTATACCTACTGTTCCTCTGCACCCCATAATGCTCAACTATTTCAGTTGCCGGTGTAACCATTAACAATTTCAGTTCTTGGTATATGGGAGATGACCCAAGAATGAGGTACAAAGTTGAGCTGAAGTCGAACACATACAACCCTTAGATTGCTCAAGAACTTAAGCTACGGAATGACCCAAAAAAGTCTAGAAAGCCAGGCACAGGAAGGTGGGCTTCTTATCCGGAAATGGAGGAGCAGCTCTACAAAGAGTTAAAAGATTTACGAAGATAAGGCATCAAAGTCAAAGAGTGGTGGCTCAGGAACATGATGCAGACCTCAAAATGTCTGACCATTGGTTTGTTTCATTTAAAGCCTGTTTTGACATATCACCTCAAAGGTCGACAAATGTTGCCCAGAGCCACCCAGAGACCCTGCGCCTAAACACCCAGCATTTTCACAGATATTTATTTGCCGAGTGGCTGTTAAGGTGAAACAAGGTCTGGGATATAATCAAGACAGCATTATTGGTCCTTGGAATTTGAGTGACATTGCCAACATGGATTAGACATCCCTGGAATTTTGTTTTAACGCGAAAGGGCCTCCACTGTACCTATGAGGCACAAGGAGAAAAAAACAGTCTGGACCTGATCCACTGGCAAAGACCATGAAAAACAGCAATGTAAAATGCAGCTGATGACATTTGCAGAAGGAGAACCACAAATAAAGCCCCTTCCAATGTTCAAGAGCTTAGGAAAGAGAATCCCTGACAAGGAAGTGAAACAATGTCACACCAGTTGTCGTAAAATTTCAGGATAATGCACGGCGCGACGAAGATATGATGATCTTCTGATTGAGGCATTTGTGGAATTCACAGAGTACCTTCGGTGCAAATGGAAAAAGGTGTAGGCTTCTTCGGTACGACCAACACAAAGTGCAAATGACAAAGGTGGTGAAGGATATCCTCCACAATGAGTGCAAGACAACACTGGCCCTTGTCCCACCAAGAGCTACAGCTGTACAAGCAAGGTTCAGCCTCTGGATGTTGTGGTCAACAGCGAGTTCCAAAAAGCCACTGATCACCTGGCAACAGTGGCCATGACCCAACATCCCGATCAGTTCTTCGTTCTTTCGAAAAATGAAGAATGGCCTTGCCAATTTTCCCATTAGCTCTTCCAAAAGATGGGTATTCTTCACGGTTTTCTGGCCAAACTCAAGGTACATGTATTTTTAATCAGTTTAAGTGCCTATTTGAGGTAGTATCTGCAGCTACTTGCCCTGTATGTTTGATCCATTCACAGGTGTATGCCACTTTAGTCTCAACTGAACCATTTCCTTGAAAGACAGGTTTTTAAGGCAAGTGAGTTCCTCCTTCCCACTATAAAAGATGACCACATCTTTCTTGTCAGGGTAACTTGCCATTTATAATTCTTAAATTTCACTTTTTGATCAACTCATGGGGGAGTAATACACTCACTGAGTTTGCTCATATTGCATTGCTTATTGCCTGTCTCATATGCAGTACAATTACTGTTTATGATTACTGGTAATGTAAATAGAACAAGAAGGACTTGAAACAAGGACAAGGACTTTACCTCATATTTTTTAGCACTCTTGTGATAAATAACAACTGTTAAGTGATTTTGATCATTTTTGTTTGTCATTGATGTCATCTAGTATGTTGCACATTACATAATTTTACATGTACTAGAGTCTTTTACACATATGAACTTGAGCCAATGACAAGCCCTTACTGCAATGGTAGCAAATTCAAAGTTTAGCCTTCAGCAAAATGTTTAGCTAGACACATGAATTTCATTAAGTTAGACTGTAATATGAAGGAAGCACAAGGCTGCATATAATATTGTTGAGCCTCCACAACTCTACATACATGTAATTTATGTTTTGCTTCTTGCCACATATTAGATTCAATGTTTTTCATGGGTGGGTTTGTAAAGAATGGGGTGAACTTCTAATGCTTCAAGAGTTTTTTCCCCAAATTCCGGCCTGTGTTAGCATTCTTTAACCCTTTCACCACCAAGGGTGACTTATAGATTTTACTCTGTCTAACACCAGATGATTTTACTCGTCAAAGGGAGACCCCTTGGTGGTGAAAGGGTTAAAAGCATGTGTCAATTTGTGTGTGCAGTAGTTGTAGGGTTGCTTGCTATGCTCATTCAATCCACCTGTGGTTTGATGTCACATTGTAATCCTCTGTTTCCTGGAGAGTTTGGGAGCATGTTCCCCTGGTCATTTTTATTTTCAGTAGCTCAGATATGCCATTTCTCACATTTTCCAGGATATATTTTCATATATCATCAAAACATGGAAAAGCATTGAGTATTTAGTAATAATAATTAATTTTTTTTTATTTTTCTAGATTTCTGAAGTCACACAACTGCCTACAGTACAATATGCGCATGTATATAGTCGCCGTGCTCCTGTTTACTTGCACTGGGACTGAATGAAGCTGCAAATATAGCAGCTGGTTTTGCAGGATTTCAGACTCCATGTATATATCTAAGATGCACTGGACATCATAGGCTCCTCTGAAAGAAACCTCATACATGTATTTTCATTCCAAATCAAATTAATTTAACTTCATTACACTGGCGACGGAGAGGATAAATCACTGTACAGTTAACAACATGGCTACATGACAAAACAAATTATGCTATCCACCAAACAGTGATTCATCTGATGGATAGTTCCATGCACTCTTTGAAAAACAAGGCACAAAAGTTTTCCACTACTGTGTTAGGCAGGATGCCCAACTTTCTTGTTAACATGACAAACTCAATGCAGAACACTTCACCCAGGGAAATACTGTGCAAGTACGTCATCTCGGGTTTTTTTAGGGGTGGCAAGAGGGGGGGGGGGGAGGGGGGGAGGGGGTGCACAGGGCAAATATATTGGCTGTGACATTGATTTTTGTCTGCCTGGTTTTACCATTTCCAGGAAGTTTTTTTACTCTCATTACGAGGTTAAAAGAGATTTAGCTGAATTCCCTTGCTGCTGAATGCCTTGAGTTCTTGAAACTCGTGCAGGTATATGCTAACCTTGAAGTTTTACACACTGTTAATATTGCACATGCGCATTGTAAATGAGTATGCTGAGTGCTCCTTATCTGTTGACAAGACTAAAGCCTTGTTTCCCTTTAGTAGCACACATCAAAGTAGGCAGATGCAATGTTCAACTTGCTATTAATTGCTCGGTACTTTCAACACATTTCTAGATAAATGAGAGATGGCAAAATACATGTAGTGTACCATCTTGGACACTATAAGTAAATTGCACTTCACTCACCTTGACTGTGCGTCCACGCTGCAACACACGATTTCTACATGACAGACCACAAGGGCAACGTGAGTTACACTCGTATATCGGCGTTCCTGGTTTAACCCGCACCCTCCCATTTCTGTCATATGCAAACACCCCTCCACTGTTCCTCGGACAATCACAAGTGTCCATTGTACAAATCCGCTCACAGTTGCACCCAACGAGATAATCAACATCAAACAAGTGGCTTGGAATGTCTTTGTGCAATCTATTTTGAGTGGCGTACGTGAAGTCCTGAGGGGGTCCCTCGTTGTCAACGACGTTCTCCACAGCAATATAGGCCTCATTGGGACTCTGCTCATTCAGATAAGCTTCCCAATCGTCAAGCTGTTGATGCAGGTCTTTCTTGTATTTATACAACTTTCTACGATAACATTTGTTCCTGCAACCGGCAACCTTTCGGAGTTTCAAATGAAGCTCGTACTTTGATTCATAACGTGACTTCAGTGAAGCGATTGTCTCCAAACAGGGGAGGGAAAAGTCTCTTACAAGTGTTTCTGTATTGGACGTGGTAGACGGCTCTTGTTCATTTGTTCCTTGCCAAATCTTCACCTTCTCAGTAGTTTCCTGTAGATTAAGATCATCTAAAGGTTCACAGCAACCCGTATTTGTTGTCGAAACTTCGTCATCTTGAATGTGAACCACTGGAGGGCGCGAAGAGTTAGCAACAGAAGATACAAACACTTCTTGCACGCTTGATGCGTCTTCTTGATCGTCTGCATCCTCAAAGACGGAGGAACAAGGCGTTATAGAGGGCGTTTGATCATTGACAGTGCTTGAAACATCTAATGGTGAATCCTCAATACAAATGACTTCGGGAAGTTTACAATCCCTTCGTTCCACTTCGTCCAAAGCTGAATAATAGCCCGTGCTTGTACTTGAAGAGTTTAAGAGGAAGAACGAGGTGATAAGGCTGTCGTCCATCTTACAGCTTTTTCACAAGTATTTATACTAAACTTGCCAACGATCTTTTGAAGTGAAGTCACTCTTCTCCGTCAATTATACCCAGCATGCTTTCCTTTCGCGCCTTGGTTTTTCCGCGTTCACACCGCAATGAATTGTGAGTAATATTCATATGAAGACCGCTGTACCAAGTTGTATCCTTTCGGTGTGAGTTGTGTACTCCACAGAGGTCTACAGACGCTGGTAAAACAACTTTAATTTTCCATCCTAGCTTTCTAGAATTACCAGAATGAACATCAGGTGTGCAACGGTAAGTGTTGCTTACGTCAAAGCTAAATCGGTGATCGTAAGTGGGCGTTTTCGATCTCTGCGACACTATCCTCGAACAATTACATCCATGATTGTATAAACTCACTTTACTGTTTTACTTGTGCTGTACTATTCGTTTCGTTCTTTTTTAATTTTCAGCCGGAGGATCTTATGAACATGCAGCACTGTAATCTCCTGTGTCTCCCTGAAAATTATCAAATGAAATATTATTTTTACCATGGTTTGTCCTGGCCTCAGGTGAGTTAAATTTCTGATCTAAATAAGCTCAATAGGCTTTATATAACTTAATAACTTTCGTTCTAGTTTCATTACAGAAACTGCGCTGTCTGATAGTCTAGAGCTTTTTTCAAGGTATCTTACACCGTCCATAGCGCTAACATGCGTCTTTGTAAGTTTTCATAATTATAACAAACTGTCCAAAAACATTGTGTACAAGTCATGTACCTGCTTGGATCATGGATGCATTCTATTTGCTATTTGGTATAAATCTACTAGCGTTCTATCACAAATGCCGTTCTCTGATTGGCTACGCTACTCACTATCTATTTAACAATTAGATTATGAGCTCGAGATTTCTATCGTTTAATAGTTGACTAGTCCGCAGCCCGAGTCAACTATCGCGCGATAGAAATTGGAGCGATAATCTATGTTTTAGTATAAATCTACTAGTCGTTCAAAACTTAATCTAAATCCTCTTCTCAACACTTTGAAAACGCCAAGAAACGGCCGTCATTTTGTTAACAAGTGCACACTGTTACGCTACTCACTATCTATCACATAATAGATAGTGAGTGGCGTAGCCAATCAGAGAACGGCATTCGTGATAGAACGCTAGTAGATTTATACTAATATATGATAGATAGTGAGTAGCAGGCCCGTAGGAGGTCAGGGGTTCGAACTAGGCCTTTACACATTCTGCTTGAAAAAA
>JAHPZR010028383.1:0-12487 GCA_019787425.1 Platygyra sinensis
ATGACCCCTTGTAACTCTTGCAACTTCGTTTGATTCTTGTTCATTACAGAGGGAACCAAAGCAAGTAGCCTTGAGGCTTGGACGGTGACCGCATCGAAGCGCTCTCCTAGCTGCAAAATGATGTGATCAAGAAATCGTGCAGCCACATTGATCCGATAATACTCCTTTGCCGTTGGAGCTGGAGCGTTGGTGGGACGACGTTGCCTAGCAGCTACTCTGGAAGCTTTAGTGCCACTCCCACCTTAGCTGCCATTGCCATTGGCTTCTCATATGCATCATCATACATCTCGTCCATATCGGCGTGCATGTCCTGGTACAACTTGAGCACACTCGAAACCATCGCGAAAGCCTTGAAAATTGCTCTTCCGTTGCAACTTCGTTGTTAGAGCACTCATGTGCGGCAGGTAGAGGTATCCAATGACAAAAATCACGACAAATTCAAAGTTCGTAATGGCTTGGAGTAGTCCAGAGGCATCCCTCTTAGTGGTTGTATTCCAGCATCCATAGAACTGGGCTGGACAGTCGTCGTGGTATAGATTATGTGCCATGACTTCCAAACATAAACGACATACTCGAAGGATTCATAAAAACGCTTGTACACTTCAGACCTCTCTGCTAATCTGGTAGTAATCATATCTAGCGAGGCGAATTTCTCTTAATTTGTCTGGCCGATAAGGACCTTGCTGTGTTTTTCATGTTTTTTTATTTTTTTTGGCAGGCTCCTGGGCTTTCTAGGTTGTTATATAGTTAGACAGCAGTCACAAAGCGTCCTACGCGGCAGCGTTTTGACCACAATGGCTCCCAAAACCGAAAATATAACAGTGAAAACAACAATAGGCTAGCACAAGCTCAATCCTGACAGTCCTGAAAATCCAAGAGTCGGCCCTCAGTTAGGTCAGCAACAGCAAAAAAAAATCTTGGGCCTCAAGGGGGTTCGTTCGAACTAGGCCTTTACACATTCTCCCCGCAGAATTTTGAGCATAATAGGGCCTCAGGGCAGAATATCTGATTGGGCCATAATCCGAGCAGAATAGGCCATTTTTGGCCATTTTGCATATTCTGGGACCTGGGAACGAGTCTGTGAGGGAGCTGGGCATGTGCATCCAGGCAAAACAAGATGGTGGAACCAAACCCGCAACCGGTAGAAGTCACTGACCAGACTCTTTTTACAAGTTATTACCCATGTTAGTTTTAAGGATTAAATAATGTTGGGTTAGCCTCACCCTGGAAGGGTGATATTTAACAATTATTCCTCAAGCCCGAATGGGCTATTGACTCAGAGGCCATGAGGGCGAGAGGAATAATTGTTTTAGTAAAATCCAACTGGTGGGTCAAAAAACTATCGAGACAAAACATCTTTCGCTAGTTAAAGCGATTCAACAACAACAACAACAACAACAGCTTTATTTATCCCTTATTTAAAATTAAAATTAGATTAAATTACAGTGACATAGATGTTAATTAATTTAAAAAAAAATAAGGGTAACTGACAACCTGAAATAACCTGAAATAGTTATAAATGCCAGGTTGCCAGTTAATTATATATATATTACAATTAGAAGTTGGTAGCTAATTAAGTAAACACACACACAGACACATTAAATTACAACAAAAGAAACTAAAGAGATTAACATTAAATAAATATACCACTGCATTGACCTACAGCTATTTGCCAAGAAACACCGATCAGGAATGTTATGAAGTCATTTTCAGATTACATTAATAATTGTTAATAAGATGTTCTTTCAAATTTAATTTAAATGACGAAAGGGTGGAACTTTTGAAATCTTCATCAATAGAGTTCCATATCATAGGGCCTTGAAAACGAATATTGAATTTTCCATAGTTTGTTTGTATCTTAGGAAGATAGTAAGACAATTTAGAAGCGTGTTGCGTATTATATCTATGGACCTGGTCTACTTTAGTAAAGAAGGAGTCGAAAACAGATGGTAGTAACTGATTATGATATTTATACATAAAAAATCCAATCCTTGACAAGATCAGGGAATGTAATTATAGCTAGTAACTTAAACAGGGGGTTGGAGCAATGATCAAAATTTGAAAAAGTAATAACTCAAACAGCCTTTTCTTGCAGAATATAGATTGGTTGAAGAGTAGTGTTATAGGTATTACCCCAAGCAATTAATCCATAAATTAGAAAAGGATAAGTAACTGTATAATATAAACTTTTCAAAATGTCTTTAGTAATATAATGGCGAGTTTTATTGAGAACGCCAATTCCACTTCTAACCCTTTTCAGAACACATGCAACTTGCTTTTTCCAACTTAGGTTTGAATCAATCATGAGCCCCAAGTATTTGATACAGTACTCTCTTTTAAGCTGATGATTATTAATACTTAGAGAAAAACTAAATCTTTGAATATTTCTTTGAGGAGGATGAAACAAAACAAAATTTGATTTACATGTATCTATGTTAAGCGACAATCTATTAGCACAAAGCCAGATATAAACATTCAAGTCAATTCACAATTCAGCCGCCATCAGGGCTTGAGACTAACTTTTCAGCTTGCTAGCCCACTGGCTAGTGACAGCTTTGATTCACTAGCCAAAACAAATTTTTCACTAGCCAGATACTGTAATATCCATCATTGTATCAAGTCAAGTAAAATTAATGCTAGCCTGTGTAGCTTGCAATATGCTTTGAATGAACAACTGACGTCAAGAACAAAGTTTTCGTGTCCTTGATTCTCACAGAATTGAACTGCTGTCAAAACTTCGCAACTGGCGCCACCAAAAAACATTATCTTCTTTCAAATTACAGATCCACAATTTTCATGAGCTAAATTATTCGTTTGGACACTTAAACTCAAACGTTGCAAGCATAGTACTGTAGGCATCGATGTTATACATACATACACATACATACTTTATTTGGTGTAGTAGGTTAGATTAGGCGCAGCCAGAGGCTGATGTGGACCTACTGTCAAACAAATTATAGGCGTCATGCAACAACGAAAACAAAGTTTTTGCCTTCGTGAGAATTTCTCTAGAACTTCGTAGCTCGCTGTCGCAAAAGATTCCTTTCTTTCAAAATCCTGATGCACGATTTCTCATGAACACAGTAATTCGTTCCATCTTAGCTTATTTACAAGTTGCAAACATAGGCATCAATAACTTGTATATAGGCATCATTCGCATTGTCGAACAACTGCAATTTTTGAATTTTTCAAAGACAGTATACGTGACCTCCAGATGCTGCCCGCAGGAAACATGGACATGGTGTGCTTACCATTTGTCATAAGAAACCGATTGGGACAACTGTTGGATAATGGTAAGGGTTTTTCCAAAATTAGCTAACCAACCAAACAAAATGGCTCATTTGCAATTCGATTTCCCGTAATTATTTTCCCTGGGGGACTAGTATACAATGCCCCTTTATCCCTGTTCTCACGTATTCAGCATGCAGTTCTGGGTCTGTGGGGATGTATTGCATAACCTCATTCCTCTAGTTAGTTATAAGGACTTCAGGTCTTGCTTCTCTGTGTTCTGCCTTCCAATACAACCTTGCCTACTTCGCTTTGCCCCACCCTCCTCCCGGCAGCGATAAACATACCCTCTTTCCATGCCAGCCAGGAGCTACCCACTACCAATCGCCTCAGGCTGATACTCTGATATCTTATCTTAGCCTGGGCATTGTTTGCCGGTACCCCAGTGAAAATATAACTACACTGTTTTCGGCTCATGAGAGACTGGAAACTGGAAAGTTGAGCAAATGGTGAGGAAATTTCCGCTGTTCCGTAAGTTCCAAATGGAAAATGAAGACCACCACTGGAGGTAGTCAAAAATTTCCAAACGGATTTTCCGAAAAATTACTGTTCCATTTGACTTTCAACTGAAATTCCCGGAGTTTTTCGCTAAATGGTAAGGACCCAATGATCCCTCAAGTTCCACATGATTTCACTCATGACTAATCAGCAGCTTATTTGTTGTTCATTGCTCTAATTACTAAGGAAAAAAACAAACAGAAAAGTTGATCATTCTTTTCCATTTTAGTAATTTAAAATTGTTGTTTGTTTTTACAGCCCGCCTGCAGCAATGTGTTTTGTATGTGGGTGCGCATGTCTTGGCCTCGTGTTGTGTTATGGATGGCCATCTTTAGTCTGGGCCGTCTTAAAGCTGCTACAGTTTACTTAGTTGTGGCATTCTCATCTCCCTAACACTGGCGGCCAATATTTTAAATTCTGCACACTTTTACTCAATCTTGTTTTGTGAAAAATTTGAAATTAACTTTTAATAATATTGGTTTCCTCTGGGCCTCCAGTACTCACAAATTTTTACTAGCCAAAATGGCTAGTGAAGTGCAAAAACCACTAGCCAAAATGGAATTTTTACTAGTCTGTGGCTAGTTGGCTACCGTTAGTCTCGAGCCCTGCGCCATTGTTTTGGTTTTCAAAGCCGGCGCTTTTCGCTACTAGTGGGCTATAACAAATAACCTACTAGTAGTTCAACCAATCAGAATGCAGCATTGATAATAGACCACTAGTTGGATTTTACTAAAATGTCTTATTTATCATGTTTGAGTATTTTGAACCCAGGAATATCGATTTTTACAGAAGCATAATTCGAGCATAATAGTACTTTTGGAGCATAATCTCGAGCAGAATAGCCTTTTTTGGAGGCAATTCTTTTGAGCAGAATAGCTTTTTTTTCAAGCAGAATGTGTAAAGGCCTATTTGAACCCCTCGAACCCCTCTCCTACGGGCCTGCTACTCACTATCTATCATATATTAGTATAAATCTACTAGCGTTCTATCACGAATGCCGTTCTCTGATTGGCTACGCCACTCACTATCTATTATGTGATAGATAGTGAGTAGCGTAACAGTGTGCACTTGTTAACAAAATGACGGCCGTTTCTTGGCGTTTTCAAAGTGTTGATAAGAGGATTTAGATTAAGTTTTGAGCGACTAGTAGATTTATACTAAAACAATCGCGCGATAGTTGACTCGGGCTGCGGACTAGTCAACTATCACACGATAGAAATCTCGAGCTCATAATCTAATTGTTAAATAGATAGTGAGTAGCGTAGCCAATCAGAGAACGGCATTTGTGATAGAACGCTAGTAGATTTATACCAAATAGCAAATAGAATGCATCCATGATCCAAGCAGGTACATGACTTGTACACAATGTTTTTGGACAGTTTGTTATAATTATGAAAACTTACAAAGACGCATGTTAGCGCTATGGACGGTGTAAGATACCTTGAAAAATGCTCTAGACTATCAGACAGCGCAGTTTCTGTAATGAAACTAGAACGAAAGTTATTATATAAAGCCTATTGAGCTTATTTAGATCAGAAATTTAACTCACCTGAGGCCAGGACAAACCATGGTAAAAATAATATTTCATTTGATAATTTTCAGGGAGACAGAGTAGATTACAGTGCTGCATGTTCATAAGATCCTCCGGCTGAAAATTAAAAAAGAACGAACGAATAGTACAGCACAAGTCAGGTATCTGAGCACAAGTAAAACAGTAAAGTGAGTTTATACAATCACGGATGTAATTGTTCGAGGATAGTGTCGCAGAGATCGAAAACGCCCACTTACGATCACCGATTTAGCTTTGAAGTAAGCAACACTTACCGTTGCACACCTGATGTTCATTCTGGTAATTCTAGAAAGCTAGGATGGAAAATTAAAGTTGTTTTACCAGCGTCTGTAGACCTCTGTGGAGTACACAACTCACACCGAAAGGATACAACTTGGTACAGCGGTCTTCATATGAATATTACTCACAATTCATTGCGGTGTGAACGCGAAAAACCAAGGCGCGAAAGGAAAGCATGCTGGGTATAATTGACGGAGAAGAGTGACTTCACTTTCAAAAGATCGTTGGCAAGTTTAGTATAAATACTTGTGAAAAAGCTGTAAGATGGACGACAGCCTTATCACCTCGTTCTTCCTCTTAAACTCTTCAAGTACAAGCACGGGCTATTATTCAGCTTTGGACGAAGTGGAACGAAGGGATTGTAAACTTCCCGAAGTCATTTGTATTGAGGATTCACCATTAGATGTTTCAAGCACTGTCAATGATCAAACGCCCTCTATAACGCCTTGTTCCTCCGTCTTTGAGGATGCAGACGATCAAGAAGACGCATCAAGCGTGCAAGAAGTGTTTGTATCTTCTGTTGTTAACTCTTCGCGCCCTCCAGTGGTTCACATTCAAGATGACGAAGTTTCGACAACAAATACGGGTTGCTGTGAACCTTTAGATGATCTTAATCTACAGGAAACTACTGAGAAGGTGAAGATTTGGCAAGGAACAAATGAACAAGAGCCGTCTACCACGTCCAATACAGAAACACTTGTAAGAGACTTTTCCCTCCCCTGTTTGGAGACAATCGCTTCACTGAAGTCACGTTATGAATCAAAGTACGAGCTTCATTTGAAACTCCGAAAGGTTGCCGGTTGCAGGAACAAATGTTATCGTAGAAAGTTGTATAAATACAAGAAAGACCTGCATCAACAGCTTGACGATTGGGAAGCTTATCTGAATGAGCAGAGTCCCAATGAGGCCTATATTGCTGTGGAGAACGTCGTTGACAACGAGGGACCCCCTCAGGACTTCACGTACGCCACTCAAAATAGATTGCACAAAGACATTCCAAGCCACTTGTTTGATGTTGATTATCTCGTTGGGTGCAACTGTGAGCGGATTTGTACAATGGACACTTGTGATTGTCCGAGGAACAGTGGAGGGGTGTTTGCATATGACAGAAATGGGAGGGTGCGGGTTAAACCAGGAACGCCGATATACGAGTGTAACTCACGTTGCCCTTGTGGTCTGTCATGTAGAAATCGTGTGTTGCAGCGTGGACGCACAGTCAAGGTGAGTGAAGTGCAATTTACTTATAGTGTCCAAGATGGTACACTACATGTATTTTGCCATCTCTCATTTATCTAGAAATGTGTTGAAAGTACCGAGCAATTAATAGCAAGTTGAACATTGCATCTGCCTACTTTGATGTGTGCTACTAAAGGGAAACAAGGCTTTAGTCTTGTCAACAGATAAGGAGCACTCAGCATACTCATTTACAATGCGCATGTGCAATATTAACAGTGTGTAAAACTTCAAGGTTAGCATATACCTGCACGAGTTTCAAGAACTCAAGGCATTCAGCAGCAAGGGAATTCAGCTAAATCTCTTTTAACCTCGTAATGAGAGTAAAAAAACTTCCTGGAAATGGTAAAACCAGGCAGACAAAAATCAATGTCACAGCCAATATATTTGCCCTGTGCACCCCCTCCCCCCCCTCCCCCCCCCCCCCTCTTGCCACCCCTAAAAAAACCCGAGATGACGTACTTGCACAGTATTTCCCTGGGTGAAGTGTTCTGCATTGAGTTTGTCATGTTAACAAGAAAGTTGGGCATCCTGCCTAACACAGTAGTGGAAAACTTTTGTGCCTTGTTTTTCAAAGAGTGCATGGAACTATCCATCAGATGAATCACTGTTTGGTGGATAGCATAATTTGTTTTGTCATGTAGCCATGTTGTTAACTGTACAGTGATTTATCCTCTCCGTCGCCAGTGTAATGAAGTTAAATTAATTTGATTTGGAATGAAAATACATGTATGAGGTTTCTTTCAGAGGAGCCTATGATGTCCAGTGCATCTTAGATATATACATGGAGTCTGAAATCCTGCAAAACAACCTGCTATATTTGCAGCTTCATTCAGTCCCAGTGCAAGTAACCAGGAGCGCGGCGACTATATACATGCACATATTGTACTGTAGGCGGTTGTGTGACTTCAGAAATCTAGAAAAATAAAAAAAAAATTAATTATTATTACTAAATACTCAATGCTTTTCCATGTTTTGATGATATATGAAAATATATCCTGGAAAACGTGAGAAATGGCATATCTGAGCTACTGAAAATAAAAATGACCAGGGGAACATGCTCCCAAACTCTCCAGGAAACAGAGGATTGCAATGTGACATCAAACCACAGATGGATTGAATGAACATAGCAAGCAACCCTACAACTACTGCACACACAAATCGACACATGCTTTTAACCCTTTCCCCACCAAGGGGTCTCCCTTTGACGAGTAAAATCATCTGGTGTTAGACAGAGTAAAATCTATAAGTCACCCTTGGTGGTGAAAGGGTTAAAGAATGCTAACACAGCCCGGAATTTGGGGAAAAAACTCTTGAAGCATTAGAAGCTCACCCCATTCTTTACAAACCCACCCATGAAAAACATTGAATCTAATATGTGGCAAGAAGCAAAACATAAATTACATGTATGTAGAGTTGTGGAGGCTTCAAAACTCAACAGTATTATATGCAGCCTTGTGCTTCCTTCATATTACAGAAATAAAATAAAGGTGAAAATAATCAAGTCTAACTTAATGAAATTCATGTGTCTAGCTAAACATTTTGCTGAAGGCTAAACTTTGAATTTGCTACCATTGCAGTAAGGGCTTGTCATTGGCTCAAGTTCATATGTGTAAAAGACTCTAGTACATGTAAAATTATGTAATGTGCAACATGCTAGATGACATCAATGACAAACAAAAATGATCAAAATCACTTAACAGTTGTTATTTATCACAAGAGTGCTAAAAAATATGAGGTAAAGTCCTTGTCCTTGTTCCAAGTCCTTCTTGTTCTATTTACATTACCAGTAATCATAAACAGTAATTGTACTGCATATGAGACAGGCAATAAGCAATGCAATATGAGCAAACTCAGTGAGTGTATTACTCCCCCATGAGTTGATCAAAAAGTGAAATTTAAGAATTGTAAATGGCAAGTTACCCTGACAAGAAAGATGTGGTCATCTTTTATAGTGGGAAGGAGGAACTCACTTGCCTTAAAAACCTGTCTTTCAAGGAAATGGTTCAGTTGAGACTAAAGTGGCATACACCTGTGAATGGATCAAACATACAGGGCAAGTAGCTGCAGATACTACCTCAAATAGGCACTTAAACTGATTAAAAATACATGTATCTTGAGTTTGGCCAGAAATGCGTGAAGAATACCCATCTTTTAGAAGAGCTAATGGGAAAATTGGCAAGGCCATTCTTCATTTTTCGAAAGAACAAAGAACTGATCGGGATGTTGGGTCATGGCCACTGTTGCCAGGTGATCAGTGGCTTTTTGGAACTCGCTGTTGACCACAACATCCAGGGGCTGAACCTTGCTTGTACAGCTGTAGCTCTTGGTGGGACAAGGGCCAGTGTTGTCTTGCACTCATTGTGGAGGATATCCTTCACCACCTTTGTCATTTGCACTTTGTGTTGGTCGTACCGAAGAAGCCTACACCTTTTTCCATTTGCACCGAAGGTACTCTGTGAATTCCACAAATGCCTCAATCAGAAGATCATATCTTCGTCGCGCCGTGCATTCTCCTGAAATTTTACGACAACTGGTGTGACATTGTTTCACTTCCTTGTCAGGGATTCTCTTTCCTAAGCTCTTGAACATTGGAGGGGGCTTTATTTGTGGTTCTCCTTCTGCAAATGTCATCAGCTGCATTTTACATTGCTGTTTTTCATGGTCTTTGCCAGTGGATCAGGTCCAGACTGTTTTTTTCTCCTTGTGTCTCATAGGTACAGTGGAGGCCCTTTTGCGTTAAAACAAAATTCCAGGGATGTCTAATCCATGTTTAGCTACTGTTGCCCTGTTTCTCTGCACCTAATCTTCCTCTCTTTGCCTCTGTTCCCCTGTGCTTTCCTCCTCTGTGCCTCTGTTTCTCGGTATCTACTGTTCCTCTAAGCTTTGTACCTACTGTTCCGCTGTTTCTCTGCACTCTCTGTTCCTCATTTCCACTGTTCCATGTTCTACTCTACCTATGCTGCTCTCTTCCTCTGTTCCTCTGTTTCTCTGTGCCCACTGTTCCTGTGTTCCACTCCTCTTTTCCTCTGCACCTACTGTTCCTCTGTTCCTCTGTTCCTCTTTTGGTCTGGTTCCCGAATATCTCACATCTAAGTTTGTAACACGAAACTATAGTCTGAGGGATTCGGCAAATAAACCTGTTGTTCCCTTTCCGAGAACAAACTACACAAAAAATTGTTTTAGTTACAACAGCACAACTCTTTGGAACAGCTTACACTTAACAAATAAAGAAGCCTAAGCTGTGTATTACACTATGATAAAACACGATGGTCATTTGAGAACACAAGGAAAATGTAGAAAACACGAGCCGCAGGCGAGTCTACATTGTGTTCTCAAATGACCAGAGTGTTTTATCGCAGTGTAATTCACGGCTTAGACTTCTTCATTTGCTTTAAAATATAGATTTTACGCACACAAAACAATAAAGCACGCTTTTTCTAGGTTTTATACTCTGATAAAACATAGGTTTTTGACCAATCAGAGCGCGTGCAGGGTCCTATCTATATTTTAATGTAATATAAAAGAGAGTCTAGTTCCTTAAATCATTTTAATGCCTTCTCTATCAAAATTTTTAAATACATGGCGTTCATGGAAATCAGGTCTGTGGGTAGCTTATTGCTGTAAATTAATGTAATGATAGGATTAGTATTTTAGGTTTTAGGATTTTTAGACATTCTTTGGAATTTGTTGTACCTGATGAATTTTTTGTACGGTGTATAAATAAAGTTCAAAGTTCTGCACATGCTGTTCCGCAGGTCTCGAGACTAACGGTAGCCAACTAGCCACAGACTAGTAAAAAATTCCATTTTGGCTAGTGGTTTTTGCACTTCACTAGCCATTTTGGCTAGTAAAAATTTGTGAGTACTGGAGGCCCAGAGGAAAACCAATATTATTAAAAGTTAATTTCAAATTTTTCACAAAACAAGATTGAGTAAAAGTGTGCAGAATTTAAAATATTGGCCGCCAGTGTTAGGGAGATGAGAATGCCACAACTAAGTAAACTGTAGCAGCTTTAAGACGGCCCAGACTAAAGATGGCCATCCATAACACAACACGAGGCCAAGACATGCGCACCCACATACAAAACACATTGCTGCAGGCGGGCTGTAAAAACAAACAACAATTTTAAATTACTAAAATGGAAAAGAATGATCAACTTTTCTGTTTGTTTTTTTCCTTAGTAATTAGAGCAATGAACAACAAATAAGCTGCTGATTAGTCATGAGTGAAATCATGTGGAACTTGAGGGATCATTGGGTCCTTACCATTTAGCGAAAAAACTCCGGGAATTTCAGTTGAAAGTCAAATGGAACAGTAATTTTTCGGAAAATCCGTTTGGAAATTTTTGACTACCTCCAGTGGTGGTCTTCATTTTCCATTTGGAACTTACGGAACAGCGGAAATTTCCTCACCATTTGCTCAACTTTCCAGTTTCCAGTCTCTCATGAGCCGAAAACAGTGTAGTTATATTTTCACTGGGGTACCGGCAAACAATGCCCAGGCTAAGATAAGATATCAGAGTATCAGCCTGAGGCGATTGGTAGTGGGTAGCTCCTGGCTGGCATGGAAAGAGGGTATGTTTATCGCTGCCGGGAGGAGGGTGGGGCAAAGCGAAGTAGGCAAGGTTGTATTGGAAGGCAGAACACAGAGAAGCAAGACCTGAAGTCCTTATAACTAACTAGAGGAATGAGGTTATGCAATACATCCCCACAGACCCAGAACTGCATGCTGAATACGTGAGAACAGGGATAAAGGGGCATTGTATACTAGTCCCCCAGGGAAAATAATTACGGAAATCGAATTGCAAATGAGCCATTTTGTTTGGTTGGTTAGCTAATTTTGGAAAAACCCTTACCATTATCCAACAGTTGTCCCAATCGGTTTTCTTATGACAAATGGTAAGCACACCATGTCCATGTTTTCCTGCGGGCAGCATCTGGAGGTCACGTATACTGTCTTTGAAAAATTCAAAAATTGCAGTTGTTCGACAATGCGAATGATGCCTATATACAAGTTATTGATGCCTATGTTTGCAACTTGTAAATAAGCTAAGATGGAACGAATTACTGTGTTCATGAGAAATCGTGCATCAGGATTTTGAAAGAAAGGAATCTTTTGCGACAGCGAGCTACGAAGTTCTAGAGAAATTTCTCACGAAGGCAAAAACTTTGTTTTTCGTTGTTGCATGACGCCTATAATTTGTTTGACAGTAGGTCCACATCAGCCTCTGGCTGCGCCTAATCTAACCTACTACACCAAATAAAGTATGTATGTGTATGTATGTATAACATCGATGGCCTACAGTACTATGCTTGCAACGTTTGAGTTTAAGTGTCCAAACGAATAATTTAGCTCATGAAAATTGTGGATCTGTAATTTGAAAGAAGATAATGTTTTTTGGTGGCGCCAGTTGCGAAGTTTTGACAGCAGTTCAATTCTGTGAGAATCAAGGACACGAAAACTTTGTTCTTGACGTCAGTTTGTTCATTCAAAGCATATTGCAAGCTACACAGGCTAGCATTAATTTTACTTGACTTGATACAATGATGGATATTACAGTATCTGGCTAGTGAAAAATTTGTTTTGGCTAGTGAATCAAAGCTGTCACTAGCCAGT
>JAHPZR010028384.1:0-17204 GCA_019787425.1 Platygyra sinensis
ATAAAGTAGTTCAGGTTTCAGTCCTTGGCAAGAGTCCATTTGTTCTGTTAAGGGAAAAAACTTTATTCCTAAAGTGCCTCTCATCACCCAGTGGACACTGGCAGATTCATCGCTAGGGATAGTGCCTCCCCACACCCTGTCTAGCATCCCATACAGGGGTAGTCAAAATATTTCCAGTTGCTTCATGCTTTGTGTGTAGAGAACATTGTGAGTGTTGGCATGATAGCCAATTAGGCTCTAACAGAGACTATACCATTTATAACATTTCTGATCAGGGGTATTGACAATAACTGTCAAAATTGTATACTCAGAAGATTCTGAAACTTGGTATACCAGAAAAAGCTTTCGTAGGAAAAAAAGTGCACAGTGGTGTGTGTACATGTACCTCTCCTACCAAACTCTACCTTTTTTACACTTCTCATTCTTTGCTCTTCTCGGTCCACAACAAACTGAACACCTGTAGCAGACCTCAATATTTCGTAATTCAAACAGCTGTAGCTGGAGATGAACAAGAGCTTTGACCACAGTAATATCGTGCCTTTTACACTCTATTGCTGGGCTATATTTGAAGGGCACTTGTGACGTCACATCAGTTACCATGGCAACGCACAAGGTCCATAAAAACGTCCACTAAATTTCAGTTTTTGTAAATTATCAGAAAAACTAATTCGGTGACCTACCATTTTTATTTCTTTGTTGGAAAGTTCTGTAAATTCTTTTCAGACAGTATGGAAAAAATTTATCTAGTAGAACTACAGATATTTAAAGAAAATGCGATTTATGGCTTACAGAAAATTCTACTGGATAAATTTCCCAGAAACTTCTGTATTTGAAGAGCCATTGTGAATTGTGCGTGCATGCAAAAATCAAGATAGGTCACTGGGCAAAATTTTGAGCTGGAAACAAATGTTTTCTGCAGCTTTTATTTCCAGTTCGCGCAATTTTACGCAAGATTTAACTTCCGGTGTGCTAATTTTGATCCATTCAGCTGATGCGTTCACCTTAGTTACGATGTGTGTAGATTGCGCACGCGTGTGCAGCTAAAAACCCTTTCCAGCCTCCTTAAGGCCACCCTTTAAATATTACATGTATGTATGCCGTATGTTGGACTGAAGAATTAATGCTTAATCAGACATTTGATTTAGTTAACTGTCTAATAAAGCAAACCTGTTATTACAGCCAGAGTTTCGTGGACCTAGTGACCCGATTAACAGGGTTCCAATTTGCATATGAATGTCACTCACAAGGGAAATATTCTGCTCTTCATATGGCTGATGGTGAGGAGTAAGAAAAGATTTGATTGTTGCATCCTCTGTAAAATTGGTTAAGGGTATTAATGTCATAAATAGTTAAGAAGTTTACAAGAGGTATCTCTATGATTGCTTTATTCATACAACTAAAATACAGTGTTAATGTCCTGACTAGGTGGCTATTTTTCGTACTCCAAATGGCTGTGGGTGGGGTGTCAAGACAATGGAGCTCATTGAAAAGAACCAGTTAGTGACTGAATATGTTGGCGAGGCTATCACTCAGGAGGAGGCTGAAGAAAGAGGCAGAATTTATGACAGCTGTGGACAGACATACTTATTTGATCTGGACTTCAATGAAGGAGACTGTTTATACACTTTAGATGCAAAGAAGTATGGCAACATATCACACTTTATTAATCACTCGGTAAGGTTCTTTGTTGTCTAATCACTCTACAGTGAAACAAAACAAAATTTGTAACTCATTACATGTAAGAAAACACCAGTCATATGGGAGGGGGTAGTATGGTTTCTTGTAACAAACATAAGTGGCCCTAGGATACTTCTTAATATAACAAATGTGCTAAACAAAAAGCACAGAAATTTAACTAAAACAAAATTTCCAGAATGAATGCTGTCAAGCTCGTAACGGACAAATTCCAAATTTACTTTAAACCATGGTTTCCAATTCTAGACGTTGCATTAAGCTTTGCGCCTTAAAAACATTGCAGGGATTGAACTGTCATTTAAAAGGGAAGTTGTGAGCACACGCACATCAATTTTTTGCTCTATCTTCATAGTTCCATTCTTTCATACAAAGATCACGTAAAAATTCATTTTCGATAAAATTCTTGAGCTGCCGCACTTCAGCTGTTTAATGAACGCCAGAGCGGAAATGTGAAATTTTGCGTGTCAGGAAAATGACACAGTGATCACTGATGCCAAAATCAATAACACCCAAAATAGTTATTTCATCTGGAGAACTGACTAAGCATAAATCAATGAGAGCTCACGAGTATTGCGTTACTTTAGTAGGTTCAGTGATCACTTGAGTCAGACCATAAATATCCATAATATTAAATCGGAGGGAAGAGTTATTATCAGCAATGTCTGGTAATAAATTACAATTTCGGTCACCCAAAAGAGATAGCCCCGAATTGTCAGCATCACTTTTGTCAATAACCCTCTCAAAGACTGTGAAAAGGTAAGGAGATGACTGTGGTGGTCTGTAGCAAGTGGACACGAGGAATGGCTTGGAGCACATAAAGCTCCTTGTGTTACTTAAGTATCCTAAGAGCTTATGTCGACCATCATCAGTGCCTTTTGACAATATTGATGTACATTTGCATCATTTTTGAGAATTTTTGTACACTTTTGTTTTCAGTGCGCCCCAAACTTGGATGTTTATGCCGTATGGGTAGAGACACTTGATCCCAATTTTCCTCGAATAGCCTTCTTTGCAAACCGTAATATCAAAGAAGGAGAGGAACTGACTTTTGATTATCAGATGACATCAGATGTAAGCAGCAATAGTCCGTCACCAAGGAAAAGAGAGCACATAAAATGCAATTGTGGTGCCGAAAACTGCAGAACATATTTATTTTAAGGATTTCATTCAACTTAATTCTTGAAATGCTTTATATAATTGGTTCAAGGAATCCACATTTTCACAGTGTAAAAAAAGGTAGAGCTGCATATACATGTACAGTAACAAAACCATAGTTTACAGTTGTTTGAATAGTCAATAACTCTAAGTTCATCTGCAGCCTTTGTTATAAGCACATTACAGCTTGGTAAAAGTAAAATAGCACAACATTAAAATCTTCCTTTGTTGCTTTTGTTACGTCACAACTCAGTTGAAAGCTATTTAGCAGCCTGAGGATTTTTGTGTGCTGTTTATTGTACTGTACAATATGGTTTTTACTTTACAATCAGTGGCTGAGTGACCATTCAAATGAAAGTTATTCAGCAGTACTTTCATGTGGTACTGTTTATTATGCTGTACAAGGTGGTTCTAAGTAACGTTTAATTATGTGTATGAAAGTACTGCCCAATAACTTTCATTTGAATGGTCACACACTATAGGTTCAAGGTAGAACTTCCAATTGGACAGTTTTGTTACATACGCCTATCCATGTCATACAAAAATCTGATGTCCTTTATCACCGGACTGAACAGTGTTTGTGTTCCTTGACCCCTCTTTTATCTCTAAATGTTATTGACATCTAATACTGAGATAGGGATGGATCCATTAAAACATGGTGCTGAGATCAGTAAGCAGAAAATTTAAAGAAGTCCTTTGTACTGTAGTGCATTGTAAATAAGCAATACAGTAAAAATCCATGTGTAAGAAGAAGCTAGTGGATTAAGAGCTTGCTTGCAGAAATGTCCCATTTTATTAGCCTAAAATATGTGAGCCTGTTTAGTCGAGCAAGATCATGCAGGATTCTGTAACCATTTGTGTAAGGCTTATCATAATACAGCAATGAATAAATACTGTATATTTAAGGTGGTGGGAAACAGTTTTTAGTACTTTCCAAGACTTAGAGTTTGATGGGTCATATAATCACTCTTTATCGGTTAATGCCACAATCATGGTATCCACAGACTACCCAGTCATTGGTGAACAAGTTGCTGTTAATTTTGTGGCACAATAGGTTACCATAGCAACAATAATTATGACCTGCTAAAAACACCCTTAATTTTAGCTTTAAGCGCTTATAACTCAAAAACGAGCTTGGTGACCTCCATTTTTTAATTATCGAATTGTAATCAGCATGATATCTTCAAAAAATTAGCATGATATTTTCAAAAAATTGAGGTGGCTCTGAATCCCCTTGGCATATTTTTTTTACACTTTGCAAAAAGTTGCATCTTATCATGCTGATTACAATTCAATAATAAAGAATGAGGTTAACCAAGCTCGTTTTTGAGTTATAAGCGCTTGAAGCTAAAATTAAGGGTGTTTTTAGCAGGTCATATTATTGCTATGGTAACCTATTGTGCCACAATATTAACAGCAACTTGTTCACCGATGATTGGGCAGTTTGTTGATACCATGTTTGTGGCATTAGCCGATAAAGAGTAGTTATAATGACCCATCAAACTCTCTAAGTCTTGGAAAGTACTGGAAACTTTTCAGCCACCTTAAGGACCAAACCATGTTTATTTATTTTCAGGTTATTAGCATTTATATCTCCTTCATAAAAAAAATTAACGTAAATGAGAACCTATTCTGCCAGACTTCAAGAATGTAGGTTCTTACACTTGGTTTTTACTGTAGTTATTAAAATCTCTCGCGAAAAATACAAATTTGAAATCATTTTCTGCAATCGTGAACACACATTTTGAGATACTTGACTAAATTGTTACCAAATGTGCTACTAAAAGTGCTGGAAGTTTATCCTTGCAACCCTTCCTCAAATATATTAATGTTGTTTTGGCGTAAAAAATCAGGATGAATTTGTGAAATAGTATAGTATTGAAACAGAATTGAAGAGCCAGATCGGGATACAAGCATTTTGAGTCTTAAGGGCGAAGTTATTTATGGAAAGTGTGATACATGCGCTTGTGGCGAAATATTTCTCTCAAATAGTATAAGATTTTGTTTGTATTTCAATAAGAGTTACCACTCTCTTGAGGCAGGTACATTGAAAAATTAGTTTCCATATTACCAGTTACCTTCTCGTATAAACCATGACTGAAAAAGAGGTTTCAAAAGGTGTCAAAAGCATGTCAGACTTTCAAGTGTCAAGTACAGAAAATTTATTAAAAATGATGAAAACCTCCAAAAAGTGTTAGGTACTTAAATAATTTTTTGGTCAACTACGCAACACTTTCATGATCTTAATCGTCAATGTAAGAACAAACATCCGAACATGGCTGACAACTTCAAGTGTGTTTATTCCATGTGCTTAGTCACATGACATACATTATGACTGACTACGGAGTGGAAAGTAAACTTGTTGCATTTTATATCACATCCTACCCTTCTTGAAAAGAAGCACAGTAATAAAATAATGTTTTGAACTAAAATAAATGTCACTGTCTTTGGTTTAAAGAAAATCATCAACAACTGAGCAAAGTCTAATGTTGGATAACCCTACAGGTCAAGTAGGTTTAGTGCTACTACTTGTCTGCCAGTTCGGGCGACATATGGTTACGTAATGTTCTCCACTGCTAGCTCCGGGTGCATGTTGCTCCTGGGATGGGATTTCAGGCAACATAATGGGAGTCGTGAATTGATCAGGCTCAGCATACATGACTGGCTTCTTGTCCTGGTGCTGGGCATACTCGTAGATGTCGCCTGTTGCGGCGATACTTTCTGCCGTCTTCAGCCTGTGCCACAGGATCTTGGTGTATGGTGATGCGAGACTACAGTGGCTGGTTTCCAGACTTTGGAATTTGTCCAAGGCAACTTTGGTTCCAGGCTGTAGTTCTTTCATGTTCTTGCTTGCATGATGATCATGATATTTCTTCTGACTTTCTTTAGTCTTTTCCAGGTACCTGGAGATTTCCTGCAGGTTGCTGCTTGCTGGTTGAAGCAAGCTTTCCATTATAGGCTACTTATTTCTCAGTCGACGACCCATGAGTAACTGCTGGGGAAAGGTCAATGTCTGGCAATGATGTTGTTGGATAATCCAACAAGGCCAAGTGCTTGTCATCATTTTGTCACCACAGCTTCTTAACAGTTTGTACAGCTCTCTCCACCTCTCCATTAGCCTTCGGGTGATGTGTTGGTGTGCTTAAAGCCATAATCTTTGGCAAATTCCTGGAACTCGAAACAGCTGAACTGGGGGCCATTATCCGATACCACCTCTGCTGGGATCCCATGGACTCCAAACGGCTGTTTCAACTCCTCTATCACAGCTCCACTTTTTAGAAATTCCAACTTTGTGACTTCAATGAATTTGCTTCGGCAGCACACACAGAGTAAATGTTCTCCGCGAAACTCAAATAGGTCAGTTCCAATCTTCTTCCAAGGGGGTGATGGTGGTACAGAGGGCTTCAGTGGCTTAGAGGGTTGGCATAGTTCGCGCACACACTACAATTGGTGACCAGTTGCTCAATTTCCACTGACATTCCAGGCCAAAATAATACCTCTCTGGCTCTTTGTCTACATTTGACTATTCCTAAATGACTCTTGTGGATCTGACGGAGCATTTCAGGGCTAAGAGACTTTAGGACAATTAGGCGTGTTCCCTTGAAGAGGAGCCTGTCTCATCTCGAAATGCCCAGTATGGTCTTGCCTCTATGGGAACTTGTACTTTGTGCCTGGCCATCCATATTTCACCATTGCGAGAACTGCTTGAAGCTCAGGATCTATCTTCGTTTCCTTCTGGAATTCTTCATAGCGTTCATCTGAGACTGACAGGACTAAATTAATCGCTTTGAATTCTTCGTCGGCTCCACTGTCGTCATTGTGCACAGATGCTCGGCTTATGTGTCTGCTAGGACTTGCTTGCTTCCAGGAATGTAGCGTATCTCCACATCGTACCAACGTACATTGAGAATCATTTTCTGAATTCTCAGTGGTACTTGTAATAAGGGCTTGGTACTGATGGCTTGGAGAGGCTTACGATCTGTCTCGATGGTGACATTTCTGCCATAGATGTACTGATGAAACCTGAAACAAGCGAAAACAACTGCTAACATTTCAGTTTCAATTAGGGCATACCTTGTTTCAATGTCAGTAAGCGCTCGGGAGGCGTAACACACGGGTTTGTTGTCTTGTAACACCACTGCTCCCAGCCCCTTTCCACTGGCATCACGTTGAATAGTTCTGGCTTATCCACATCGTAGTATTGCAGTACTGGAGCTTGCGACACAAGCTGCTTAATCTTCCTGAAGCTCCCCATCTGTCGAAACTCCCAGTGGAACAATACTGATTTCTCTAGCTCTCTTAAGGGAGCATCTACAGTGGACAATCGAGGCAGATAACTGCCCAGAAACTGTACAAAGCCAAGGAGCCGTTTCACATCTTTTGTCTTTGGTTCTGGCATCTCATGAATGGCTGTAACCTTCTGGGGATGAATCTTGGACTGTGTAGATGTCCTTCATAAGGCACTTCCCTCTGGCGGATCATGCATTTCTCTTTGGTTAGTTGTAGGCCTTATTTTGATGCTCTCAGTCAGAAGTTTCATCAATCGTTCGTCATGTGTTGCGTTATCTCTCGCGATGATTACGTCGTCCATTATGACCTCAACACCATCCAGGTCTTCAACTATCTGGTCTATGGTTCTTTGGAAGATTTTTGGGGCACATTTTATGCCGAAGGGCAGCCTTGTGAACCTGTAACGACCAATTAGAGTGTTAAAGGTGTACAGAAGCGGGGACTCCTCATCTAACTTTAACTGCCAGAAGCCGCTTTTGGCATCTAGAATGCTGAAAGTATTGGTACCTTGAAGACGGCTAGCCACTTCATCAACAGCTTTCATAAGGTAGTGGGACCTCTTCATGGCAGCATTTAAATCTCTGGGATCAATGCACAATCTCACTGAACCATTGGGCTTCACCCACTCTGTCGATTCTTCTTGGCGCACAATAAGTCCAAGCTTTTCCATCCTTTTCAGTGATCAGTGGCTTCTGTAGGTTTTATATCAATTACTGGTACTGTAGATTTATCAGTGCCAGCTGGGTCAGTTGGTAGGATGTTGTAGTCTCCTGTAAGGGCTGCCGCCCAGTTCACCTCAAGCATCTTAAGGCATGGATCGCTTCTTGGTAAGACCCCCCACGAAGTAAAAACCTTTTTCCTGTTGAAACAATGCTGTTTCTAGCCCTAGGAAGACCAAAAGTAAATATCAACTTAAGATATTTTTATGGAAGTCACGTGTTTAATGACGTCATAATCTTGGCAATAGTAAAACCTCAATAGACAACTTTCGATATATTAAAATTCAGCATGGCAGCGAGGCTTAGAGGACGTAAACAAAAGAAATTTAATGACCATGTTTATTCATCTCTTTTGTGTGTGTCCTCTAAGCCTCACAATCAAACTGAATTTTAATATATCGAAAGTGGTCTATTGGGGTAGGGATGTTAACTTGAGCGAAGCATAACATATCAGTTATTCTTTGCTTTTATTTATAGTTTATATCTTTGCCCGGAATGGTGAAATTTGTTATTCTCTTGACAAGATATTAAGAGACAAAATATGTCACGTGACCTGTTTTACTATTTATCTCTAAAACGATACATCACTGTGTCAACCATTCCGGGCAGAACCATAAAAGCAACAACAAGACAACTGCCATAACATTTAACACTTAATGACTGGTCCCGAGGGGAACAGTGAATTTTGTTTCCCAAGAACCTCAATGTTTCCCGAGACGAAGTCGAGGGAAACATTGAGATTCGAGGGAAACAAAATTCACTGTTCTCCAAGGGACCAGTCATAAAGTGATTTGTTATATAGCAAAACAAAACATCCATAACTTTTCAATGATACACTGAAATGCCTTAAAAAACTTAGTCACAATATAAAAATAACGACGCTAACTCAGTTTTGGTTTTAAGTGTTGATTAAATAGGGTCCCGTGATCTGTTGTGAATGTTTCATTGGATTAAGTAGAAATTGAGAATGGGGTGGCGAGATGCCATATAATTGCTATAAATTGAATTGTTATATAGCTGCGCACCCATTTATTGGCTAGTTCAAGGTCACATGACATCTAACAATGAAACTGTTTCCCGCCAAATGCCATGAGCGGGCAACATTGCGAAAACTATGACGTCAAAAGGGAAACAGTTCACAGTTCTACCCGCGAAATGTTGACCGCTGTTGAACGTGATCAGAGGTGACCTGATGTTGTCGCTGAAATCTCAGTGCATTTTTCAAAATTTGTGTTTGTTTTGTTTTGCTATATAACAAATCACTTTATGACTGGTCCCTTGGAGAACAGTGAATTTTGTTTCCCTCGAATCTCAATGTTTCCCTCGACTTCGTCTCGGGAAACATTGAGGTTCTTGGGAAACAAAATTCACTGTTCCCCTCGGGACCAGTCATTAAGTGTTAAATGTTATGGCAGTTGTCTTGTTGTTGCTTTTATGGTTCTGCCCGGAATGGTTGACACAGTGATGTATCGTTTTAGAGATAAATAGTAAAACAGGTCACGTGACATATTTTGTCTCTTAATATCTTGTCAAGAGAATAACAAATTTCACCATTCCGGGCAAAGATATAAACTATAAATAAAAGCAAAGAATAACTGATATGTTATGCTTCGCTCAAGTTAACATCCCTACCCCAATAGACCACTTTCGATATATTAAAATTCAGTTTGATTGTGAGGCTTAGAGGACACACACAAAAGAGATGAATAAACATGGTCATTAAATTTCTTTTGTTTACGTCCTCTAAGCCTCGCTGCCATGCTGAATTTTAATATATCGAAAGTTGTCTATTGAGGTTTTACTATTGCCAAGATTATGACGTCATTAAACACGTGACTTCCATAAAAATATCTTAAGTTGATATTTACTTTTGGTCTTCCTAGGGCTAGAAACAGCATTGTTTCAACAGGAAAAAGGTTTTTACTTCGTGGGGGGTCTTACCAAGAAGCGATCCATGCCTTAAGATGCTTGAGGTGAACTGGGCGGCAGCCCTTACAGGAGACTACAACATCCTACCAACTGACCCAGCTGGCACTGATAAATCTACAGTACCAGTAATTGATATAAAACCTACAGAAGCCACTGATCACTGAAAAGGATGGAAAAGCTTGGACTTATTGTGCGCCAAGAAGAATCGACAGAGTGGGTGAAGCCCAATGGTTCAGTGAGATTGTGCATTGATCCCAGAGATTTAAATGCTGCCATGAAGAGGTCCCACTACCTTATGAAAGCTGTTGATGAAGTGGCTAGCCGTCTTCAAGGTACCAATACTTTCAGCATTCTAGATGCCAAAAGCGGCTTCTGGCAGTTAAAGTTAGATGAGGAGTCCCCGCTTCTGTACACCTTTAACACTCTAATTGGTCGTTACAGGTTCACAAGGCTGCCCTTCGGCATAAAATGTGCCCCAAAAATCTTCCAAAGAACCATAGACCAGATAGTTGAAGACCTGGATGGTGTTGAGGTCATAATGGACGACGTAATCATCGCGAGAGATAACGCAACACATGACGAACGATTGATGAAACTTCTGACTGAGAGCATCAAAATAAGGCCTACAACTAACCAAAGAGAAATGCATGATCCGCCAGAGGGAAGTGCCTTATGAAGGACATCTACACAGTCCAAGATTCATCCCCAGAAGGTTACAGCCATTCATGAGATGCCAGAACCAAAGACAAAAGATGTGAAACGGCTCCTTGGCTTTGTACAGTTTCTGGGCAGTTATCTGCCTCGATTGTCCACTGTAGATGCTCCCTTAAGAGAGCTAGAGAAATCAGTATTGTTCCACTGGGAGTTTCGACAGATGGGGAGCTTCAGGAAGATTAAGCAGCTTGTGTCGCAAGCTCCAGTACTGCAATACTACGATGTGGATAAGCCAGAACTATTCAACGTGATGCCAGTGGAAAGGGGCTGGGAGCAGTGGTGTTACAAGACAACAAACCCGTGTGTTACGCCTCCCGAGCGCTTACTGACATTGAAACAAGGTATGCCCTAATTGAAACTGAAATGTTAGCAGTTGTTTTCGCTTGTTTCAGGTTTCATCAGTACATCTATGGCAGAAATGTCACCATCGAGACAGATCGTAAGCCTCTCCAAGCCATCAGTACCAAGCCCTTATTACAAGTACCACTGAGAATTCAGAAAATGATTCTCAATGTACGTTGGTACGATGTGGAGATACGCTACATTCCTGGAAGCAAGCAAGTCCTAGCAGACACCATAAGCGAGCATCTGTGCACAATGACGACAGTGGAGCCGACGAAGAATTCAAAGCGATTAATTTAGTCCTGTCAGTCTCAGATGAACGCTATGAAGAATTCCAGAAGGAAACGAAGATAGATCCTGAGCTTCAAGCAGTTCTCGCAATGGTGAAATATGGATGGCCAGGCACAAAGTACAAGTTCCCATAGAGGCAAGACCATACTGGGCATTTCGAGATGAGACAGGCTCCTCTTCAAGGGAACACGCCTAATTGTCCTAAAGTCTCTTAGCCCTGAAATGCTCCGTCAGATCCACAAGAGTCATTTAGGAATAGTCAAATGTAGACAAAGAGCCAGAGAGGTATTATTTTGGCCTGGAATGTCAGTGGAAATTGAGCAACTGGTCACCAATTGTAGTGTGTGCGCGAACTATGCCAACCCTCTAAGCCACTGAAGCCCTCTGTACCACCATCACCCCCTTGGAAGAAGATTGGAACTGACCTATTTGAGTTTCGCGGAGAACATTTACTCTGTGTGTGCTGCCGAAGCAAATTCATTGAAGTCACAAAGTTGGAATTTCTAAAAAGTGGAGCTGTGATAGAGGAGTTGAAACAGCCGTTTGGAGTCCATGGGATCCCAGCAGAGGTGGTATCGGATAATGGCCCCCAGTTCAGCTGTTTCGAGTTCCAGGAATTTGCCAAAGATTATGGCTTTAAGCACACCAACACATCACCCGAAGGCTAATGGAGAGGTGGAGAGAGCTGTACAAACTGTTAAGAAGCTGTGGTGACAAAATGATGACAAGCACTTGGCCTTGTTGGATTATCCAACAACATCATTGCCAGACATTGACCTTTCCCCAGCAGTTACTCATGGGTCGTCGACTGAGAAATAAGTAGCCTATAATGGAAAGCTTGCTTCAACCAGCAAGCAGCAACCTGCAGGAAATCTCCAGGTACCTGGAAAAGACTAAAGAAAGTCAGAAGAAATATCATGATCATCATGCAAGCAAGAACATGAAAGAACTACAGCCTGGAACCAAAGTTGCCTTGGACAAATTCCAAAGTCTGGAAACCAGCCACTGTAGTCTCGCATCACCATACACCAAGATCCTGTGGCACAGGCTGAAGACGGCAGAAAGTATCGCCGCAACAGGCGACATCTACGAGTATGCCCAGCACCAGGACAAGAAGCCAGTCATGTATGCTGAGCCTGATCAATTCACGACTCCCATTATGTTGCCTGAAATCCCATCCCAGGAGCAACATGCACCCGGAGCTAGCAGTGGAGAACATTACGTAACCATATGTCGCCCGAACTGGCAGACAAGTAGTAGCACTAAACCTACTTGACCTGTAGGGTTATCCAACATTAGACTTTGCTCAGTTGTTGATGATTTTCTTTAAACCAAAGACAGTGACATTTATTTTAGTTCAAACATTATTTTATTACTGTGCTTCTTTTCAAGAAGGGTAGGATGTGATATAAAATGCAACAAGTTTACTTTCCACTCCGTAGTCAGTCATAATGTATGTCATGTGACTAAGCACATGGAATAAACACACTTGAAGTTGTCAGCCATGTTCGGATGTTTGTTCTTACATTGACGATTAAGATCATGAAAGTGTTGCGTAGTTGACCAAAAAATTATTTAAGTACCTAACACTTTTTGGAGGTTTTCATCATTTTTAATAAATTTTCTGTACTTGACACTTGAAAGTCTGACATGCTTTTGACACCTTTTGAAACCTCTTTTTCAGTCATGGTTTATACGAGAAGGTAACTGGTAATATGGAAACTAATTTTTCAATGTACCTGCCTCAAGAGAGTGGTAACTCTTATTGAAATACAAACAAAATCTTATACTATTTGAGAGAAATATTTCGCCACAAGCGCATGTATCACACTTTCCATAAATAACTTCGCCCTTAAGACTCAAAATGCTTGTATCCCGATCTGGCTCTTCAATTCTGTTTCAATACTATACTATTTCACAATTCATCCTGATTTTTTACGCCAAAACAACATTAATATATTTGAGGAAGGGTTGCAAGGATAAACTTCCAGCACTTTTAGTAGCACATTTGGTAACAATTTAGTCAAGTATCTCAAAATGTGTGTTCACGATTGCAGAAAATGATTTCAAATTTGTATTTTTCGCGAGAGATTTTAATAACTACAGTAAAAACCAAGTGTAAGAACCTACATTCTTGAAGTCTGGCAGAATAGGTTCTCATTTACGTTAATTTTTTTTATGAAGGAGATATAAATGCTAATAACCTGAAAAATAAATAAACATGGTTTGGTCCTTAAGGTGGCTGAAAAGTTTCCAGTACTTTCCAAGACTTAGAGAGTTTGATGGGTCATTATAACTACTCTTTATCGGCTAATGCCACAAACATGGTATCAACAAACTGCCCAATCATCGGTGAACAAGTTGCTGTTAATATTGTGGCACAATAGGTTACCATAGCAATAATATGACCTGCTAAAAACACCCTTAATTTTAGCTTCAAGCGCTTATAACTCAAAAACGAGCTTGGTTAACCTCATTCTTTATTATTGAATTGTAATCAGCATGATAAGATGCAACTTTTTGCAAAGTGTAAAAAAAATATGCCAAGGGGATTCAGAGCCACCTCAATTTTTTGAAAATATCATGCTAATTTTTTGAAGATATCATGCTGATTACAATTCGATAATTAAAAAATGGAGGTCACCAAGCTCGTTTTTGAGTTATAAGCGCTTAAAGCTAAAATTAAGGGTGTTTTTTAGCAGGTCATAATTATTGTTGCTATGGTAACCTATTGTGCCACAAAATTAACAGCAACTTGTTCACCAATGACTGGGTAGTCTGTGGATACCATGATTGTGGCATTAACCGATAAAGAGTGATTATATGACCCATCAAACTCTAAGTCTTGGAAAGTACTAAAAACTGTTTCCCACCACCTTAAATATACAGTATTTATTCATTGCTGTATTATGATAAGCCTTACACAAATGGTTACAGAATCCTGCATGATCTTGCTCGACTAAACAGGCTCACATATTTTAGGCTAATAAAATGGGACATTTCTGCAAGCAAGCTCTTAATCCACTAGCTTCTTCTTACACATGGATTTTTACTGTATTGCTTATTTACAATGCACTACAGTACAAAGGACTTCTTTAAATTTTCTGCTTACTGATCTCAGCACCATGTTTTAATGGATCCATCCCTATCTCAGTATTAGATGTCAATAACATTTAGAGATAAAAGAGGGGTCAAGGAACACAAACACTGTTCAGTCCGGTGATAAAGGACATCAGATTTTTGTATGACATGGATAGGCGTATGTAACAAAACTGTCCAATTGGAAGTTTCTACCTTGAACCTATAGTGTGTGACCATTCAAATGAAAGTTATTGGGCAGTACTTTCATACACATAATTAAACGTTACTTAGAACCACCTTGTACAGCATAATAAACAGTACCACATGAAAGTACTGCTGAATAACTTTCATTTGAATGGTCACTCAGCCACTGATTGTAAAGTAAAAACCATATTGTACAGTACAATAAACAGCACACAAAAATCCTCAGGCTGCTAAATAGCTTTCAACTGAGTTGTGACGTAACAAAAGCAACAAAGGAAGATTTTAATGTTGTGCTATTTTACTTTTACCAAGCTGTAATGTGCTTATAACAAAGGCTGCAGATGAACTTAGAGTTATTGACTATTCAAACAACTGTAAACTATGGTTTTGTTACTGTACATGTATATGCAGCTCTACCTTTTTTTACACTGTGAAAATGTGGATTCCTTGAACCAATTATATAAAGCATTTCAAGAATTAAGTTGAATGAAATCCTTAAAATAAATATGTTCTGCAGTTTTCGGCACCACAATTGCATTTTATGTGCTCTCTTTTCCTTGGTGACGGACTATTGCTGCTTACATCTGATGTCATCTGATAATCAAAAGTCAGTTCCTCTCCTTCTTTGATATTACGGTTTGCAAAGAAGGCTATTCGAGGAAAATTGGGATCAAGTGTCTCTACCCATACGGCATAAACATCCAAGTTTGGGGCGCACTGAAAACAAAAGTGTACAAAAATTCTCAAAAATGATGCAAATGTACATCAATATTGTCAAAAGGCACTGATGATGGTCGACATAAGCTCTTAGGATACTTAAGTAACACAAGGAGCTTTATGTGCTCCAAGCCATTCCTCGTGTCCACTTGCTACAGACCACCACAGTCATCTCCTTACCTTTTCACAGTCTTTGAGAGGGTTATTGACAAAAGTGATGCTGACAATTCGGGGCTATCTCTTTTGGGTGACCGAAATTGTAATTTATTACCAGACATTGCTGATAATAACTCTTCCCTCCGATTTAATATTATGGATATTTATGGTCTGACTCAAGTGATCACTGAACCTACTAAAGTAACGCAATACTCGTGAGCTCTCATTGATTTATGCTTAGTCAGTTCTCCAGATGAAATAACTATTTTGGGTGTTATTGATTTTGGCATCAGTGATCACTGTGTCATTTTCCTGACACGCAAAATTTCACATTTCCGCTCTGGCGTTCATTAAACAGCTGAAGTGCGGCAGCTCAAGAATTTTATCGAAAATGAATTTTTACGTGATCTTTGTATGAAAGAATGGAACTATGAAGATAGAGCAAAAAATTGATGTGCGTGTGCTCACAACTTCCCTTTTAAATGACAGTTCAATCCCTGCAATGTTTTTAAGGCGCAAAGCTTAATGCAACGTCTAGAATTGGAAACCATGGTTTAAAGTAAATTTGGAATTTGTCCGTTACGAGCTTGACAGCATTCATTCTGGAAATTTTGTTTTAGTTAAATTTCTGTGCTTTTTGTTTAGCACATTTGTTATATTAAGAAGTATCCTAGGGCCACTTATGTTTGTTACAAGAAACCATACTACCCCCTCCCATATGACTGGTGTTTTCTTACATGTAATGAGTTACAAATTTTGTTTTGTTTCACTGTAGAGTGATTAGACAACAAAGAACCTTACCGAGTGATTAATAAAGTGTGATATGTTGCCATACTTCTTTGCATCTAAAGTGTATAAACAGTCTCCTTCATTGAAGTCCAGATCAAATAAGTATGTCTGTCCACAGCTGTCATAAATTCTGCCTCTTTCTTCAGCCTCCTCCTGAGTGATAGCCTCGCCAACATATTCAGTCACTAACTGGTTCTTTTCAATGAGCTCCATTGTCTTGACACCCCACCCACAGCCATTTGGAGTACGAAAAATAGCCACCTAGTCAGGACATTAACACTGTATTTTAGTTGTATGAATAAAGCAATCATAGAGATACCTCTTGTAAACTTCTTAACTATTTATGACATTAATACCCTTAACCAATTTTACAGAGGATGCAACAATCAAATCTTTTCTTACTCCTCACCATCAGCCATATGAAGAGCAGAATATTTCCCTTGTGAGTGACATTCATATGCAAATTGGAACCCTGTTAATCGGGTCACTAGGTCCACGAAACTCTGGCTGTAATAACAGGTTTGCTTTATTAGACAGTTAACTAAATCAAATGTCTGATTAAGCATTAATTCTTCAGTCCAACATACGGCATACATACATGTAATATTTAAAGGGTGGCCTTAAGGAGGCTGGAAAGGGTTTTTAGCTGCACACGCGTGCGCAATCTACACACATCGTAACTAAGGTGAACGCATCAGCTGAATGGATCAAAATTAGCACACCGGAAGTTAAATCTTGCGTAAAATTGCGCGAACTGGAAATAAAAGCTGCAGAAAACATTTGTTTCCAGCTCAAAATTTTGCCCAGTGACCTATCTTGATTTTTGCATGCACGCACAATTCACAATGGCTCTTCAAATACAGAAGTTTCTGGGAAATTTATCCAGTAGAATTTTCTGTAAGCCATAAATCGCATTTTCTTTAAATATCTGTAGTTCTACTAGATAAATTTTTTCCATACTGTCTGAAAAGAATTTACAGAACTTTCCAACAAAGAAATAAAAATGGTAGGTCACCGAATTAGTTTTTCTGATAATTTACAAAAACTGAAATTTAGTGGACGTTTTTATGGACCTTGTGCGTTGCCATGGTAACTGATGTGACGTCACAAGTGCCCTTCAAA
>JAHPZR010028385.1:0-12500 GCA_019787425.1 Platygyra sinensis
TGTTACATATTTCTGGTTCACCCAGGCTGAAGTCCATGCAATGCTGAGTGCTTCAAGATATGTAACAAAACGACAAGGGTTTTTTTCCGTCGTGCGTTGCATTATAGGAACATGCTGTGGTGGGTTCTGTGTTGGGTTCTGGTTCACCCAGTCTGAAGTCCATGCAGTAGTTGTTGAGTGCTTCTGGATATCTAACAAACTCGTGATAGTGATTTTTCCGTCGTGCAGTTTCCAGAATCCCTTCGCATTACTTGAAAACAGTAAGATTATGAGCTCGTGATTTCTATCACGTATAGTAATGGTGACCGTAGCCTCTTGAGAGGTTTTTGAAAATCTCGTTGCAATAATTTTTGAGAATTTCTGACTGCATAACATAAACTGATTTTCAAAGTGTCTGAACACATGATGCGTCTCGTGGAACACAAACGATCACTGCCAGGGATATGATTACACTGGAATGTTACAAGCCACTGGTATCCCATGGAGGTGTAGAACTGAAAGTTCTTCATCTCCAAGGGATCCAAGGTCTGTTTCTTGGTTGCTAAGAACGTCCGGCTCGTTATGCTACAACAGACACTGTATACTGTATTATAATGGAATAATAAAATAAAATTTGTAATAAATTAATCTTAGAATTTGGTATCTTTGTAAATATTAGATGCTATAAAATTCGTTATGCTCAGAATAAAACTTAGAGGATAAGTCTTATCCCCTTGAACAGGAGCCCGTGCCTTGAATAAGAATTCTAAAATGCAATAAAAACATCGGGCAGAATGCTTGGACATCATTAATTATTCATAACCACTGAAGCGGGAAATTTGAATGTGAGCGCCGCTCATTAGCCCAGAATAAGAGAAGAAAGAGCCGAAATCAGCCAACCGGCGTTGATAAAACTCGCTTCCCAGATTTACAGAAGCAACAACTTAAAAACCCAAGAGCGGGCTTTTGAAGAGGAAGGGTTAATCTTTCATTTGCACATAAAAGGAAGAAGTTTTACAAAGTGTAAAGCCTATCCCTTTAACCTTGAAAATGAGTATTTTTGTATGGAAGCCAAATTCCAGAGCGATTTCTGAAAACTCAAACTAGCTTCCAAAAACCCAAGAGCGGGAAATGAAAGATGGATCTTTCATGAGACAGAATCCGTTTTGATTTTGAAAATTGGTGAAGGATAACCACTATCCGTTTCAGTTCTAAATTTTAAGTCGGAGTTCCGTTCGAAAATGGCGCTGATGTCATTGTTTTCAGCCCATGACTGAATAACAATGGTTGCCAATACGAAACAAAAGCCTATTCAAGAAAATCATTCATTTGGAAAATCTATGATTTTCCGCGAATTTCAAAACAGCAGCTTCGTACAGCTGCTGGTTTATTCAACACCTGTCAACGCGATGAACGAGCAAAGCGAAGATAAATGTGATCGGGAGCTCTTTTCAGAGCTCTTAGAACCCCCGATCCATCCACTTCTTATTCATATAGTACCACCCTTTATTGAAGAAAACAATCCCGTGTTTACACTACAAATGAACGGTGAAGCAGCTTGGAGATTGAGAGAAATCTATTGGCCGCCTCAAAAAGTGTTTGAACTGTTCCAAACCAGCATCATGCCTCTCGGCTACAGGCTGACTGAATCTTCCGTGATCGGGTTGGACGGACAATCGGCGAAAACATAAGGAGATTTAAACGAAGGATGGAAACGATATCCAATGGAAAAAAAAGAAAACAATTCCGATCAGAGACGTGGATTAATATTACGATCAATCCCGAAGAGATCGAGCAGTCGCCAAACGATACAATAGCGCAACTGATCTAGACTACATTAGCTTCATACAATCTTTAAGATCATTAGTCTTTGCGATCAAAAGTCGCCGGTGATCGAAATACGCTTGTAATTCGAAATGACCTGGAAATTTCTTAAAGTAAAGTAAAATTAGGTAAATTAAAAAGTAAAGTGAAGTAAGACATATGAACTCCAGCAGGTCGGGCATGTCTAAACTCTGCTAACAAAACCAAGGTCGATCGTTTATTTGTGTTTGTTTGTGTTCGGTAATCGAGCAAAATCGAATATTTTATTTACTGTGATTGATCTTGATCGTTTGATAATCAAACATTCGACTGAACTCGATAATCGACCGTTAGGCACCCGAACGATTGGTGTTAGCTTGGGCTCGATTACCGAACAATTCGATTGGATTTGCCGGGATCAAATCTACTACCAGGACATCGATCGCCATGTTAGCTAGTGTTTGGGTTCGCTTAGGACGTAACGAAAGAGAAAACTTGTCTATTCAAACAAAGTAAGAAACAAAAGCGGTTTGTGCTAAACCAAACAAAGGGAGTAATAATAGCGCACTGGTTTCATTGTTTAGTTTGCCGCCTCCATCAGGCTAATAGGGAGTTTTAGCAATAACGACGGCTACGGCGGGGACGAAGCCTTATAAAAAATGTTTTTATATTTTACCTCAGAATGTCGCAGCTTTGTAAATCTCTTCAGTACGCCTATCGGTCTAAAACCTTACTCAGGCTAAACATGCACCGACAGCGTTCAATTCGAAAAGAAGATACAAAAAATTAGCCATTGCCGTTCGCGCTGTTCAAAATACGTGGAAGTTAATCATTTCACGTTGTTGTTTTGTAGAGGACGGCAAAGAAATGTATCAAGATTCAAAACGCACGTGCACAGCTATTGTTCTGCTCATTAAATCTTTTGTTTGGTGACGCTCTCGTCGCCGTCGCCGTCGTGGTTTGCTAAAACTCCCTAATGAGCATTGCCGTGCGTTCATAGCAACCAATGAATAAGCTTCTTTTGGGTGCTATGAATAATAACAAGCGTTATAACAGACCTTTCCAACTGCAAGTAAATGTCCCGAGAACAATAGGCATTCTTCGCGATGAGTGCATTCACACGTAGTAGTAAGTGTTAAAACTTTAAAACTGTCAACCACATAAACAGCAACATTGGCAGCGAGTCTACCTGCAACATACAGTGTACCCTGTGTATTCCATAAACAGTTTCGATATTGAACTTTTCAACATAAAAAAATTTATAGTAAAAAATATAAATACTTGAATTTGGTATCTTTGTAAATATGCTATAAAATTATTTCTGCCCACAATAAAATTAGAGTATTGGTCTTATCGCTTTGAATAATGATTCTATAATAAAATGAAAAAGTGCATTTACATGTAGTGGTAGCGTTAAAACTTTAACTCTTACCAACATAAACTAGTCAACAATATAAACAGCAACACTACCACTGGTACTTTTAACAAACATTAAGAACCACAGAGTATGGTTTTCATTGGCTGGCAGACTATCTTCGCTCCCGGGGGGGGGGGGGTGGTACTCCCTTATTTGGGCTATACGGGGACGTGCCGCTGGATAGGGTATGGTTTTTTGGCCTCGCTGTCTTGACAGGATATACAATTTGACTTGCCTCTGTCATAAACGGGTAAAAAACCTGTCCTAAACAGGGTATGGTATTACGAGCCGAGGGACTTTAACCCAGACTGCGAGGAGTCTCTTTCTTTTCTTAGCCTGCAACCCGGAGCCTGTGAGAAGTTCAAAGAGCATGCGATCGAGCGGCGGACAAGCGACACGTTTCTTTTCCTGATTTGCATAATGTCAACTGAGTAAAGTGACTGTTAACCGAACATTACAATGTCATCAATCAACATGAGATCATTTTCTGGACAAGAATGCCAATGTTGTCGGTATCTTTTAATGTAAAATATTTTTTCCACTTAGCATTATTATTACACACGCGCATTTACAGAACGGATCGTACCGGTAGGTCTAGTTTCTCTGTCTTGGATAACGTGATGGATTCCGCTGGCATATATATTGTTTAGGGATATTTTTCTCTGTAAAAGTTCTATTAGTGCCTTAATCAAAATAAAATTAACTCAAAAATGTAAGTTCCACTTATTCATTATACAGTAATTGAAGAAATCATTCCTCTTGATTTGCTATTTTAAAAAATCACCTTTCTATGGATAAAATGACGACATTTTGCTACGCTAACTAATTTAGAGCTTAGTGCAGCGCTTTAGTTCAAGTGTAGAGACGCAACAACTCAGCTGAAAACTGGGTTTTAGACGCATCCAGCATGATTTCTCTGATTTGTATGACTTATTAAACAGTTTAAATTCTTTTTTTTTTCAGGGTCTTGAAATGGAGGCTGTTGTCCTACACAGGGTAGGGTTTTAAGCGTATTTTTGTCCTAAACAGGGTCAGGATTTCAAACCCTTGGCGGCACCCTATACCCAAACATGGGTCAAATACTCCCCCCCCCCCCCCCGGTCTTCGCTCTAGGACATATTCGTCTGAGCAAAGCTGTTAAGGTTTTCGTGTCGCTATTGTAAAACCACATAGGAGAGTTTGTGTTGCTTCGCTTTTAGGGGTGGAAAAAGCGGCTGCTCAAGAAGAGCCTTGGACTGCATCTAGGAGGCCTAAAACACTACAAAATCACAAGAAATGACAAAAAGACAACATCGGTGAGTTAAATGGAAAATTTTATTGCGAATTTCATACATTTATAAGCAACAGGAATATTCTCCATACAAACTCTTATAACGAAGAATGATTAATTATTAACTTTACAACCGAACTCCCATATGGTGGATAAGGCCTGATGGTCGATCTCTTACATAATCATATCAGTTGTCGAACATTGCTTTTCTAAGCCGCACCCTTCGATATTAATATATGCTCAAATAGTGAGCTTGGGCTACCTGTGAAATACGGAACAGAGAACTATAAATCCACAATCAATTATTATAAAACTAGTATACCTAAATGGTAATAATGCTGCCGAAGGGGAGAACAACTTTAAGTATGCTAACAGTTACCCTATGAACTGAACTGTGAAGAATTCATTTGGACAAGATATTTGAATCGTTATGATGGGAAATCAATTGAAATTGTTATTGGGTTGGGTGCTTTGTGGGAGTGAATAGATATTGCGTGCAAGTGCCCTTTTCTTCACCAGAATTTGAACTTAGTACACGTTCTGCGAGCAGAAATTTGACCCTGAAATAAAGGAAAGGCAAATTTTTACATAAGTAAAGTTAATTGTTGCGGAGTGAGCGTAGCGAGCGAGCAGCAACATAATCAGGATTTAAAATTAAAAGAATAAGTAAAAGGAGTACGAATTCTCGAATTCATCACTTTTTACCAGAATGCATTGCATTTAACCAGAGTGCATTGTGCCATAGTCCAGTCCCTGAACTCTCCTTTCTTCCCGCCGCCTATATATAGGCGGCGGGAAGAAAGGAGAGTCCAGGGACTGGACTAATTGTGCCACGAACAACACGAGGATGTCGCATGGATTCCGATGAGAATTTTTGCTCTGATTTACTTGTAAAACGACGTGCAGGAGATGTTATTGACTCTACCAACTATGTCATTTCTTAGCAGTCTCGCCACCGTGGTCGAATTCCTAAATCAGATGAAGAGAAATCATCGTTACTAAAACTTGTAGAATAATTAAAACAAACGGAGTTTGTAGAACCAAGAGACTATGACATAGTCTCTTGGTAGAACACATTATTTTATATATGCTACGATCTACTCCTTTTCATCCGAACATGAATTTAAATATTTTTAGCATTTTCGCATATCCGGCGATGCCGGACGCGTCTTCCACAATGTCAACACTCCAGAGACATTTAATGCGTACCGGTACAGAATTTATAAGTGAGATTTCTGCTGCTACAATTTTCACATCTTTCAATTTCCACATCTTTCAATTTTCATCCTTTTGATTTTCTGGTAAAGGGGAGGTAGATGTGTATCGTATGTGTTTGTGCTTTATTGCCTCGATCCCTTGTCACGGTATCCGGTCATCTTGCCACCAGGGAGTTTCGCCACCGACCAACTCGCCACAAAAAAACTATCTCGCCACCAACCAACACGCCACCAAGAAACCATCTCGCCACCAACCAACTCGCCGCTAAGTAAAGTAGTCGCTCGGTGAAAATTAGTTGTTCGAACGATAGCAAAGTAGTCGAGATGGAAAAGCTGTTCAGACGAAGTTCGTTTGCTAGTCTGTATGCAAATTACTTATAACGGTTCTTGGGAGGGTTTTTTTTCAGGTGGTCTGCCTTGTATGGGGTCCCCGACTCTTTTGCAGACTATCCTTATGGCTTTGTTTATCTTTTTTTCTCTCTCTCTTTTTCTTTCTTTCTCCCCACTCTCTCTCTCTCTCTGTCTCTCTCTCTGCTTTCTTTTTTCGCTTTCCTTTCTCTAACTCATATTGCGCCTATTATGTAGCCTGCAGAACAGGCGTAATTTTTTGCGTATTTCAGGGGAACAGAGGCGAAAGCGAGGCAAAAGCGAGGCGAGCGCGAGTTGCTCCTCCCCTCGCACGCAACTCGCGCTTCGCGCTCGCCTCGCTTTCGCCTCTGCTCGCCAGAAATACGCAAAAAATTACGCCTGTTATGCAGGCTACCTATTATGTTACCTTTTCTGTCTATATTTATTGTATGAACGCTTTTTTCTGCCATTAAATTGTAATAAATAAATAAATAAATAAATAAATAAATTACATGTTGTAGGGGACGTAATTTGATAAATGTTCCGTTGTGTTGGGCGAGCGACATTAAATGCGCGTATGTTCTTTTTTTGTAGCATGGTTTTCAAAACAACACAAGTCGCGCTCTTGTTTTTTTTTACTTTCTTGTTGGGATTGTGCAGTAGTCTTTGCATTGCCTTCGTAGCTGATTATTTATTTATTTATTTATTTATTTTGGAGTCGTTTAAAAAGTGAGACACAACTAAGCTATTTATACAAAGTAAGCTGATATTTTAGGGCTACCGCCGGTGCAGCACATCGTTCAACGTAATACGAACTGTGTGAGTGTTTTACACAACTAAACAAGGTAGAACGAATTTCAGTCTCTTCGGCTTGTGGTTCAGTGTTATTAGACTATTGGTAATCGGTAATCTTTGGACCGGTAACCGTTGTCACACCTCGCCATCGATTCGTCATGATGCATGAAGTTGATGCATAAAATTTACACACCACAATTTGACACGTGCACTACTTTAAGAAACAAGGAAGCAAGCACATGGTTTACTGCGCATCCTAAATCATCCATTGGCGAACAACTACAATTCCTTGCGCCATGTCACTGCGCATCCTAAAATATTTCCGTTCGCGCATAACCACAATTCCTTGCCTTTGGTAAGAAAAAGTGATTGCAAGCCCCGATAATGTAATCTTCAGCTGATTAGAGAGCTGCCTCGCTCGTTCGCTTCAGGCTCACTCGCTGCGGCAGCAATAAGAAGCAAACAGCAGGGCATCATGGGTAGGTTCAACCACTTCTTGGAGGAAAGGACAAATCCAATGGTTTCATTGGCTGACTCAGTCGGTGATCGTTAATACAGTGGCCACCTGCGAGGACAACCACTAGCTCCTTCCGTTTAAGGCCAAGCGAGGTCTTTGCGTCAAAACTTGGGAACTATCGAGAAAAAGAAATGCATCCAGGGCTTCGAAGAGAATAGTGACAAGGCAAGCTGTTTAGGATGGGCTCTTCGTTACCAATAATCTCTCGAGGACTGTACTTTGACATCGAGAAAATTCTCACGCATTTCAGCAGATCAGGGAATGAAAAAATTCTCTTGATGAAAGGTCATGTTTCACCCACATAATAACTGCATCATAAACCTCTTCTTCTTTAGGTACGATTATATCGTCTCGAGAAATTAAGTCCTTGACCTCAGGTCAAGTTCAGAGTAGACTTAAAATCATCCCACTTCACGAAGGCGACATTTTTTTTTACTTTGTAAGTTACTGCTGCTTTCTTCAACGACTTAAAGTTAAACTGTGCCGCAAATGATTCCAGAGCAAGACAATTTGAAGCACGGATGGTTTCCTGCAAGACTCTTGATAATAAAATGTGCAAGTTCAATACGTTTATCACTGCTGCTTGTTTCTTATTTTGGATCAAATTATTATTATCATCATCATCATCATCATCATTATCATTATCATCATCATTATTATTATTATTATTATTATTAGTATTGTTATTGTTATTATTATTTTAACCGCGTGAAGTCTCATGGTAAATAAATAAATGAATAATAAATAAATAAATTAATTAATTAAATAAATTAAATAAATTAAATAAATAAATAAATAAATAAATAAATAACCAATTCGGGTATTCGTCTTAAAGGGGCACTGTCACGAGAATTTTGCTATTTTAGGTCAATTCTGTACTAAAATCATTACTGTAAGGCTTAAATCATAAACAAAAAGCTTCTGTAAGCTACGGCGAAGATATCAAATGAATTTTATCCGAGAGGGCTAACCATAACAAATTTCTTGAGGATTTTTGGAACTCGTGGCATCAAAACTTGAAAAAATTGGCCAATTTTTTCAAATTTCAATCCATTTCTATCCGTGCCATCCGTAACGACAGGCGACAGGAAACAGTTTCAGTACCTTCAAATAGTCTTAAATAACAAAACTAGATCATTAGTTTTGGAATTCAAATGATGTGAAGGCACCTTCTAGCTTTTTATAAAGTTGCCAAATAGTGTGACAATGCACCTTTAGGCCGACCCGCACTAGCAGAAAATTTGTTTATTTAGACAAAATTTTTGTCATCACCAACGTGCTACAAGTGCAGATGGTTTGTCGCGACTCTGACAAATTTTTGCCGAAGCGGACAAAACTTCAAACGCACTGCCGACAAAATTTGTCCCGGGTAAAAACTGGACAAAATCGTTTAAATGAACAAAATTTTGTTTATCTTGTCATTAATATGTCATAAAGCTTTTTAACCGTGTAAATTTAGCGTCTCAGTTGTTTCTCCTGTTGCGAACTGAACTAGATTTTACAATTTTCGCAGTGGACAAAATGAATCCTAATTGTTCATGGATTTTAAACCCAATGGCAAGCTACCCTTTATGTAAAGAACCGTATTCTGTAACACGCTGGAACGTCCCAGTTTGGCTATCCACATGTTGCAGGGAGACGCTTTGAGAATGGAGCAATTTTTCAAACACGCCACTTGCCATCCGACTACACAATTTGAAGGCTTTATAACCATGTCAATGCGGATGCAACGGACGAGACAAATATTGTCATGACAAAATTTGTCCTTGGATTTTACATTAAATATGTATTATTGTTTTTGAATAAAGCAAATACGTTAAGTTCTTTGGGATGGGTTTGAAGTTCTTTCCAAAAATCTTTTGCCTGAAAAGAAATTATCTGTTGTCCTATTCCTGACCTAACGCTGATGATACTGTTTGGAGTACATACGTAACCGGGAGAACATAACATAAATTTTTAAAGCTAGATAGAAAGCCATTTGTTTAACAATAAAACAATCTCAAATTTGCAATGGAAATTTATTCCGACTAGATCAGACACGTACTAGACAGATGAATTCACGATTATCGTATCACTTCAAAATTCGCTTAGATATTTATGAGGTATTGAAAATGGTTCTACATTATGTTAGGCATTATCCATATTTGACGTTTTATCCGTATTTTGTTCAATGCCACTCTTTTGTTTATAGAAGAATGTTGCTTGGAGTTAGAAGGGAGTAACTGCAGAATACCCTGCCACCCCATGACCACCTTAAACTTACACGTGTATATAGATCGTTTTCACGTGACGTCATCGCTTTCTAAAATCCAAAACTAAAGCGCCATTAAAGTTTTTATCCTCATCAGGCATAACAGACGGTATAAGTTTATATCTGTTTACAATTTTACAGCTCAATAGCGTGCTTGGTTTGGAATCCCGAGCATTTTGAATTTCAGATTTATGGCGGTGTGTGACACAAAGCTACGATCGCATTTGTTGAAAAATATATACTTATCTCCTCATTTGTAGCTTTTTTAGAAGTTAGAGCAATAGGAAAAGTGCTTATGCAAATGCTTGTTTGTTAAGTACAGATAACCAGTCGCCTAGATAGCCAAAGTAACTTTCAGATGTTTACACGATATTCCGCCAACATGGCGTTTCCATACTGAGCTCTGTAAATTTCTGCGAAACATTCCGACGAATGTCTGCGGTTTGGGAACACGCACAGACGTAAAACTTGGAGAAGTGTCTTATTTATTTATATCCAATAAGATCACAATTTCTTGACTTTATCCACTGAATGGTTTTCGATTTATTTTTTTTATTGGGATCTGTAGTGACTTTTCCACTTAGAGTTTATACCACGGTCAAACTTGAAATCCCCCAAGGGGCGACAATGATGAAAACTAAGTGATATAGGAGGTGAAAAAAATCTCATCTGATTTTAAAATTCTGGGTATAGCTTTTAATTGTTTGATTGATTTAGCTGCCAAATTGTACTATGAACCCGGGGGGGGTACTCGATATATCCCTGGGTAGGGAGGTGCGGCCCGGCCCCTCATACCCTGACCCTGTTTAAGACAAACATCGCTGATTTTCTTACCCTGTCTAAGACAGAATTCCGATTTTTGATACCCTGTTTAAGACATAGATTAAAAATTGCGGTTACAAATTGTGTAGCTTTCTTGTTGTGTAATCAATGGAAATTTAATGTGCCTGGTATCAATGCCAAAGTCAACGGAAGTCAATATTAATTTACAAGAGCTTGTAAAAATTTTGCCGTTTATCGTCCAAGAAAAGATATCCCATTTAGACAAAAATTGATAAATCGATACCCTGATTAAGATAAAAATCCCGAAAAACAGACCCTAACTGGCCGCACGTCCCCATTAAGCTCTTATAAGGGAGTACCCCCCCCCCCCCGGGCTATGAACTCCGAACGGGATTACGTGACAATCCGTGACTGAGAGGCGATCTCCGAGCGCAAGGAAACAAAGAAAACAATTGTTAAAACTTGCTACGAGATGCCGTGTCATTTTTCAGTCATATCTAATATACTTCAGTGTTGTCGCGACCAAATTTCCCTGACTTTAAGCGAGATAATTAAAGTACTTGGAAATTATTTCTCGAGTTGAAGTGGCAGATGGTTGCAGATGTTCTGAGGAGTCAAACGTAGTCAAGGCAACTGCCAATCAAACTGGCACGCAGTTCTGCAAAACCTTCTGGGATTTCTGCTCGCTAGTCAAAACTGGTCAAAGTTCTTGTGGTTGTAGCATATCTTAATCGCGCTTTTTCTAACCTTGAGTAAGCTGATGTAGTTTACTTCACCTTCCGCCCTTTGCAGAGGGCGGAAGAACGTACAAAACAAGTATTCTCCGCGCAAAAATGACGGGCGACCGAACCTACAAACCCAGAGGCAGGTGGCGAACCTTTCGGTTGACATCTCATCGACTAGGTATAATCTTGATAGTTCTCAGCCTGGTTTGGGGGATGTATTTAATACAGCTACAGCTCAACGACAGACGATCGCAATCGGAATACTTAAAGCAGAAGATAATAGCGCTGTCGAAGGAGTATATAGATGCCATCGCCAAGGAAAAAGGATTGTATACGACAGAACTTGGAGATTCAGACAATGGTAAGAAGCTGATATGGCCTGACTTCCTGTAATTTGTTGGTTCGTTAGCGCTCGTGGTATTTACAAATTCTTGAAAATATCCTCATATTTTGATCTTTGCAATGTTCTAGTGTTACAGTTTTGCTCTATGTTCGTCATTTGTATCGATTTTCGTTCCCTAAAATTTGTCTTGTTGTACATGCAAATGAAAACAACCCGAAGTGAACGCTGAGTCCCGGCCGTTAAATTAATAAGTTGCCGGGTATTCTGTAGTTTAGCTCCGGTCCGTTGTCTGACAGTTATTTCGAGGGATATTTTTATGTGGAATTTGTTTTCGTCTCAACTCTTTGTCATTTATTTTCGCTGCATGACCTTGCTTTGCATACAACGGATACGGTTTATTAACTTTAATTAAGTCTTTGAGATTTAGACATTTCTGTGAACATGTACAGCTTCAGGAAAGTTTCACCTCTGATTTTCAATTTTAGTATGCCATTTTATTATGTCCCTAATTTCATTTCACATGGAAAAGTGGCTTCTAAATAACATATTTTCCTGTTTTGAAAAAAAAAATGCGAAGCCGTTTGTAAGCCAATATTACGTGCCAGTTTGAGGAGAAATGGGTGATACATGTAAATAACAGTGAATGTTGTCAACACTTTTGTCTTGCTTGATATTAAGAAAACCGCTGTTCAGTTTCTACACTACCTTAATAGCCGGCATGACAATATCAAATGTGGGCAAGAACTTCATGCCATGAGTGTGGTATCCTGCCGCTGGCTGCGTTGTTAATCATATCTACTGCAAGATTCTCTATGCACCTATTTGTCAAGTAATTGGCATGCAATGACGTGGGTCTCCAATATTTATTATATAGCTATCCAATTACAAACTTTTTGTACCTATGTCGTTCACACATCAATTATACACACTTTTATGGCTTCCTAAAATTAGTGTTTCCTGCACTTTAGGAAATTAAGTGCTACTGAGTTTTGCTCAAGAAACTCACAAAATGCTTTAACTTCAATATTAATTTGTTATTGACTCAATTGATT
>JAHPZR010028387.1:0-2500 GCA_019787425.1 Platygyra sinensis
TACAGTTGGCTGCCGGTCGTCCACGAAATGCGATGTTTTTATAGTTTTTCTGAAGTTTTGGAAGGATTTTTAGATGTAAATGGGTAATTAAATTCCTGAGAAAACTAAAAGAAGCACATTTACGGTTTCTTGACTTTAAAAACTTGAAAATGTTGAAAAAGCAGGTACGCAAGTAAACAACTGCAAATTTGCCAAGGACAGTTCCATACCTGCAACTTTGTTTAAAGGTAAAGTTCAATATTGCACGGGAAAATCATTGGAAACCGTTATTTTTGTTAATTTTAGTTTGAATTCTACTAAAACAATTAGATTATTCCCTGTCAATTTCTATGAGGAGATACCGTAAACGTCCATGTATAAGCCGCATCCGTAGATAAGCCGCACTCCCAATTTGGAAGGGCAGATTTTGGAAAAAAATAAAACAAAGTTTTAAATGCCAGCAGAGTTGTATTTGCTATGAGCAAACAAGGACAAACAATCAAGGTCTCGAAACACTGACACGGAAGTTGCTGCCGTCTTTCACATTTATCAAGTCTAAAGAAAGTGAAATTTCATTTGCTGTACCTTCTTTTCCGTTTGAATTTTTGACATCTTCAACTTAAAATGCTCTTTTTACCCAATTTTTCAAGATTATCACTTCGAAACACGCCATAAACGTTACCATTGCAACAAAACGAACGAGTGCTTAGTAGCCAAGCTTTCGATGTGGAGAGGAGTCTGGGACAGAGCCTGGGTCGAGCAAAAAAGCATCGCAGTTCAAACAAGGAGAAATCTACTTTTGACTCGGCTGTTCGGGGATATCATGTCTATAAAGTTGTTTGAAAACCCGCAATAGGCGAAAAACTTCAGGCAGATCAGGAGCTTGACAACAAAGTCGACAAATTTGCCGGGAAAGTGGTCAAAAACAATGAAATAGTCGGCCATTTCCCTCGTGAGTACTCGCGAATTTTGTGGTATTTTATCGCACGTGGCGGAAAGATATGCGTGGAATTGACTGGCCGTAGCCGTCACTGAAAACAGCTGTGTAGAGGAATGGAGATTCCTTGTAGGTTGGTGTTTAGTTGTTCGAGTAAAGTGAAAATTAATCGCTTGAAAGAACTCGTGGAGAGCAAGATTCGCCGATAAACACTCAAAGACATAAACGGCTCCTTTAGGGGCCGCCACTCGTGAAAAAAGTCAACGAACAACAGCAACAAACTCTCAGTTTCTTTTATGTTTATTTCTTGACAACTTAAGAAGTTTTCTGAATATTAATTAGGTGTTTGCGATCTCCAAACACAGATGTATCCGTGGATAAGCCGCACCCTTGATTTTGGGCTTCAATTTAGTGAAAAAAAGTGCGGCTTATACATGGACGTTTACGGTAGTTGATTCAGTCTTTGGCCTCATCAACTATCACCCCATAGAAATCTCGAGCTCATAATCTAATTGCTAAATAGTGATAGGACTGCATGCAGTTTCCACTGTCACACTTTGTAAAGTTTGATACCTCAGTTAATGAAAACCTGGTGGAAAGTACATCACACGATACTGCATAAATATTTATGTCAAGCATTTATTGTTGATAGCCAATCACAGCTGATTTTTGTCAATGCTTATTGTCAAGCAACCAGTTTAAGCGTGGCCCTAAAATTCTTGAGAGACAACAGGAAACTGAAACATAAACTTAGGAAATAGTTGATGTCTGCTTGCAGGGTAGAGCTCTGTCAGGATGCAAGATGAATATTCACCAAACTCCACACTGAATATTTTGCACCTGAGCAGGCAAGATTGAACTAACACGTATGCTCTACATGTAGATAGGCTTAACCCCTGTTTCTGGCAAGACACTGAACTCTGCATTGTATGCCATTCCCATGTCCAGAGGCCATACTCCTTCTGATCAGAAGTAAGAATCACGATCTCTAAGCAGGTGTAACATGGAAAGTCCTTTATGTACAGACTTCTGTCAAATTTACAAGTCTGATTGAGAATGTGAAATAAATACTGTACCTTCCCTGCTAGAAGAGGCTCTTTTCCTGGTGTTCGCTGACGGGAGAAAATAGACCTCTGCCATGGATTGAAAATGGCTTTGATTTAACCGTCCGTCTTGGACGGCTGTATTACAACGCATACTCCTCGCGGTGTCCGCTGACTGCAACTTGAGCCCGTTGCGTCTCGCGTATCTCTTGACATTAATTCTGCTGTCATTTATTGAGCCCACATTATCATAGGGCACTCGTTTGCTTGAAAGATTTCGATCGTAAAGAGTTACAAATCGTTTTGGATTACCTCGACAATGAGTGACGAGCAGTTCAAGGCCCTGTTTCATTTTTTTAAACTGACAAAACACGTTTGCAAGCTTGACGACCGGGCACGAGAAAACTCTGATCTACCACACTGCTGTGCTTGTTGCACGAAAGGTTAAAATTCTGCCATCTAACCCACTTTTTGTGGTTGTTTTAACGCTAAACACACTCATATCTGATTAACTTGAGTCCTGCCAAAGACTCAAGCTGAA
>JAHPZR010028387.1:7500-10656 GCA_019787425.1 Platygyra sinensis
TTCTTTATAATAAAAAACTTTCCTCCAGATGTCAAAACAAGCGGACAAAATCATCCTTACAATCTGCCAGGTGCCCAACTGTTAATGACACCCCTGCCTAGCAACATGATTGTATAATACACCTGTGTAGGTGAAAAGATTCACCGTGAAAGTAAAGAGCCTTGAATAGGGGCATTCTTATCTCCAGAGGCTACACTCTCTATGATTGGCAACAAGAATTACAATTCCTGAGCATGCATAGGGTACGGTATTCCCTGCTAGCAGAGGCTCTTTTACTGGTGTTCGCCTGACGGGAAAAAAGAGACCTCTGCCATGGATCGAAAATGGCTACATTGAGCATGCTCCCTGGCTTAGCAACCAAGCCATCACACGTAATGTCCGTTACATGTGACGAAAATAAAACCTTTCACTATAAACAGGAAACATCGACAAACCGAGAATAGGCCGAGCGATTAGGCTTACCAGCTCACTACCCAATGTGATTTCTCCACAACAATTCCAATCAACCGATCGTCCATCGTTAAAAAGAACTACGTGGGTCAGATGTTTTCCAAGGTTTCCAGACTGCAGTAAAGTACTTTGGCTTCTTTGAGCTCCTTCAGTGTATCATCAATCGACCAGCTCCTGCTCCATTTTAACAGCTTTCAGCTTGAGTCTTTGGCAGGACTCAAGTTAATCAGATATGAGTGTGTTTAGCGTTAAAACAACCACAAAAAGTGGGTTAGATGGCAGAATTTTAACCTTTCGTGCAACAAGCACAGCAGTGTGGTAGATCAGAGTTTTCTCGTGCCCGGTCGTCAAGCTTGCAAACGTGTTTTGTCAGTTTAAAAAAATGAAACAGGGCCTTGAACTGCTCGTCACTCATTGTCGAGGTAATCCAAAACGATTTGTAACTCTTTACGATCGAAATCTTTCAAGCAAACGAGTGCCCTATGATAATGTGGGCTCAATAAATGACAGCAGAATTAATGTCAAGAGATACGCGAGACGCAACGGGCTCAAGTTGCAGTCAGCGGACACCGCGAGGAGTATGCGTTGTAATACAGCCGTCCAAGACGGACGGTTAAATCAAAGCCATTTTCAATCCATGGCAGAGGTCTATTTTCTCCCGTCAGCGAACACCAGGAAAAGAGCCTCTTCTAGCAGGGAAGGTACAGTATTTATTTCACATTCTCAATCAGACTTGTAAATTTGACAGAAGTCTGTACATAAAGGACTTTCCATGTTACACCTGCTTAGAGATCGTGATTCTTACTTCTGATCAGAAGGAGTATGGCCTCTGGACATGGGAATGGCATACAATGCAGAGTTCAGTGTCTTGCCAGAAACAGGGGTTAAGCCTATCTACATGTAGAGCATACGTGTTAGTTCAATCTTGCCTGCTCAGGTGCAAAATATTCAGTGTGGAGTTTGGTGAATATTCATCTTGCATCCTGACAGAGCTCTACCCTGCAAGCAGACATCAACTATTTCCTAAGTTTATGTTTCAGTTTCCTGTTGTCTCTCAAGAATTTTAGGGCCACGCTTAAACTGGTTGCTTGACAATAAGCATTGACAAAAATCAGCTGTGATTGGCTATCAACAATAAATGCTTGACATAAATATTTATGCAGTATCGTGTGATGTACTTTCCACCAGGTTTTCATTAACTGAGGTATCAAACTTTACAAAGTGTGACAGTGGAAACTGCATGCAGTCCTATCACTATTTAGCAATTAGATTATGAGCTCGAGATTTCTATGGGGTGATAGTTGATGAGGCCAAAGACTGAATCAACTACCGTAAACGTCCATGTATAAGCCGCACTTTTTTCACTAAATTGAAGCCCAAAATCAAGGGTGCGGCTTATCCACGGATACATCTGTGTTTGGAGATCGCAAACACCTAATTAATATTCAGAAAACTTCTTAAGTTGTCAAGAAATAAACATAAAAGAAACTGAGAGTTTGTTGCTGTTGTTCGTTGACTTTTTTCACGAGTGGCGGCCCCTAAAGGAGCCGTTTATGTCTTTGAGTGTTTATCGGCGAATCTTGCTCTCCACGAGTTCTTTCAAGCGATTAATTTTCACTTTACTCGAACAACTAAACACCAACCTACAAGGAATCTCCATTCCTCTACACAGCTGTTTTCAGTGACGGCTACGGCCAGTCAATTCCACGCATATCTTTCCGCCACGTGCGATAAAATACCACAAAATTCGCGAGTACTCACGAGGGAAATGGCCGACTATTTCATTGTTTTTGACCACTTTCCCGGCAAATTTGTCGACTTTGTTGTCAAGCTCCTGATCTGCCTGAAGTTTTTCGCCTATTGCGGGTTTTCAAACAACTTTATAGACATGATATCCCCGAACAGCCGAGTCAAAAGTAGATTTCTCCTTGTTTGAACTGCGATGCTTTTTTGCTCGACCCAGGCTCTGTCCCAGACTCCTCTCCACATCGAAAGCTTGGCTACTAAGCACTCGTTCGTTTTGTTGCAATGGTAACGTTTATGGCGTGTTTCGAAGTGATAATCTTGAAAAATTGGGTAAAAAGAGCATTTTAAGTTGAAGATGTCAAAAATTCAAACGGAAAAGAAGGTACAGCAAATGAAATTTCACTTTCTTTAGACTTGATAAATGTGAAAGACGGCAGCAACTTCCGTGTCAGTGTTTCGAGACCTTGATTGTTTGTCCTTGTTTGCTCATAGCAAATACAACTCTGCTGGCATTTAAAACTTTGTTTTATTTTTTTTCCAAAATCTGCCCTTCCAAATTGGGAGTGCGGCTTATCTACGGATGCGGCTTATACATGGACGTTTACGGTATCTCCTCATAGAAATTGACAGGGAATAATCTAATTGTTTTAGTAGAATTCAAACTAAAATTAACAAAAATAACGGTTTCCAATGATTTTCCCGTGCAATATTGAACTTTACCTTTAAACAAAGTTGCAGGTATGGAACTGTCCTTGGCAAATTTGCAGTTGTTTACTTGCGTACCTGCTTTTTCAACATTTTCAAGTTTTTAAAGTCAAGAAACCGTAAATGTGCTTCTTTTAGTTTTCTCAGGAATTTAATTACCCATTTACATCTAAAAATCCTTCCAAAACTTCAGAAAAACTATAAAAACATCGCATTTCGTGGACGACCGGCAGCCAACTGTACTCTAATGGCTGA
>JAHPZR010028388.1:2500-17605 GCA_019787425.1 Platygyra sinensis
GGTGAAGTATCCAAATATTAAAATAGTTGTTAAATTAAGAATTCAAAGCAGTTTTTAAATGTTGCTGATACTTAGAATGTTAGTTCATTCAAGACAGATAGAATTTTTTTTTGAAGGCACAATATAAAAATCTAAAATGTAATAGAACTGTAGCAAAACATGTGTATATTGTAACATGTTGCAACCATTACATATGCCTTTCAATACCAAAAAACACTAAAAAGAAACTTGTAATAAAAGGATAGAGTCTCACTGCATTATGATAAAACCTTTCTATTGTACTCTGAAGAAGGAAGCTTTTTCAACTACCAGTAAATTTTGTTTTTGAGAGTTTGTCATTCCTCCTGGAACATAAACCTTTTGTGGGTAATATGATGGCAAGGTATCATTTTTGTGGGTGACAGTGGCCTTACGGTTTGCACTGTGTTAGACTTTGGATCAAGCCATTCTGATTTGAGCTGTGGCTACTGTAGACTCTGTGTTGTGTTTTTGCTGAAAGTTCCATTCTCGTCACTGATTGAGTACCAGTGAATTGTCATTGTAACCTGACAAAATGCAAGGCGGTTACCTGCAATGCACTAAGTACTATCCCATGTGTACCTGTAACAGCATCTTAAAGGATATCCTTTTGGCTCACCATCTTATGTTTTCTCCCCCATGATAGGGGGGGGGGGAGGGAGTGAGTGATGAGGCAAAAGAATGTCTGCTTCGGAGGCTACCCATCTTGAGGAATGGTGAAGTTCTAAGCCACTTTTGCAAGCACAGGATTTACCCTTTCCTATGACTGCGTGGTGTAAAAAGAGTTCAGTGCTCTGTTTTGTAGCTGTACTCCATCTTAATTATGTTATGAAATAGAATTTTTTCAATGTATAGATGATCCTATTGTTCTGTACTTTTTATAACTTAGCTTGTCAAACTTGCCAAGAAGCTTAAAAAGGAAAAAGTGAACATTGACATTGTTAATTTTGGTGAAGAGGTAAGGATAGTGATGTCACAAGACTGCAAGCAGTCTCTCTTTTGCTCAAAGATCTGCAAGAGATAACACAAACAAATCAGCAGATGCGACCAATGAAGCTGCGAGGAATGAGTAGTGTGGCCATTGCTTGTCTTCTGACACGCACACTACTCACAGCTTGCAAATTTGTCCCTTATCTCTGCTTATTCCTGTGCATTCTACCCAACCAGATCATCCAGCAAAAGAGAGACTGGTTGTTGTCTAGTCTGTTGCGCTAGAAATTACTCTTTTGAGAAACTGCATGACCTGTTACAGTGTGTACTGAGAATGGACAGTCTGTGCACTGTACCAGAGGGACAAACTCTGTCTGCTTGTAAACTTTGTTTTCTCAATCCTGGGGAGCTGTACATAATATTGATGTTATAAAAAGCATGTGCTCAAAAAGAGCATCATTTGAATACAGTCAAAACTTGCAGAACAACTGTGTATGTCAAGTGTTCATGTGTTGTAATACCACCGTTTTCCTTGATACACGACTTTCGAAAACAAAACATCCACGGAAACGTTTCCAAAATTTCGATCAATCATACATGCTATCCACAGATCAGATCAAAATCCACCAATCACAGCCCGCTAGCATGACGTAAAGAAGGTCTGAAGGTCACACTAGTGGCTGTGATTGGTGGATTTCGATCTGATCTGTATCTATAACATGCAAGACTGACGGAAATTTTTGGAAACGTTTCCGCGGGTGTTTTGTTTTCCAAAGTCGCATATCAACGAAAACGGTGGTAAGGTTGAAATCACTTGTGTACATTGTTACTGCACTGCAATTGTTTGCTCTTGCAAAAAATTTCCTTCAATACCAAACAGCTCTAATAAACAGGAATACTGTGCGTGTCTGTAATTTTCAGACATTTCAAAGCTTACATTTTAACCACTGGTAAAGAGCGCTTTCCTTGCAACCAAAATTTCTGGTTTGAATTAATTCTGGAAATTTCCATTGGTGAATGGAATAGCCTTTTCCAGAATACCCAATTTTCTGAGTGCATGGAAAGCGCTTGAGGTCCTTACATTATCTGCAAAGTCAAAAACTTAACGTGTGTAACTTTATCCTTTTCTTTAGACTGCAAATTCAGAGAAGTTAACAATATTCGTCAACACCCTTAATGGTAAAGATGGGAACTTGTGTCATCTTGTGACAGTACCACCAGGTCCACTGCTGTCTGATGCACTTATATCATCACCCATACTGCAAGGGGAGGATGGCGCTGCTCCTGGAATGGAATATGCTTCAGAATACGGGTTTGATCCTAATTCTGATCCTGAGCTTGCACTGGTGAGTGTTAAACTTTATGCTATCTGTCATATGGATAAATAGGGATTAGCACTCGCTGGTTAGAGGAAGCCGTCGGAAGCTTTAAGGTGTGGTTACTTAAAATATGCTGTAAACAGGTGTATGACAAAATTATAGTAGAAATGGTGTGAGTGAAAGCAGAAAATTGCTGTTTTGATGTAAGATAGTGATTTGATTGCTTACGTTTCTTGCGTGTGTGACGTTGTAAAGTTTTTAAAGAAACTTATGCAGTTGTTTGGAGAACGCATAAGTTTTATATTCAGGTGATTCGAAGAAGTAGATTTGCAATAACGTACCTGATAAAATTTTTTCAAGACAGTCGTCTTAATGAAATTGTATAATATCAACTTGGAGAATTTTGAAGTGGACCTGGGTAAGGGTACAGCAGAGGTTAATGGGCGTTTACATGTGTTTCTGTTATAGGCCCTCCGTGTGTCCATGGAGGAGCAACGGCAACGGCAGGAGGAAGAGGCGCGCAGGGTTACTGCAGCCAGTGGGGAGGAGGCTCCCACTCCTGAAGCTCCTATCGCCGACAGCGAGGAGGCAATGTTGCAGCAGGCGCTGTCCATGTCCACTCCGCAGACGCCAGTATTTGACTTCAGCGCTATGACAGAGGAACAGCAGATTGAGTATGCCATGAGGCTGTCACTGCAGAATATGGAGGCGGAGACTGAAGCCGATGGTAGCAGCAATAAGGACACTGCAGAGAAACAGGACGAGAAGGAAGAACAAGCTGGAGCGAGCGCAATGGAAACAGATGCACAGGTTCAATTCAGTGTTGTTTCGCAATTATTCCGTTGTTTGACATTTTTAAGACCACTTTTTTAAGCGCTTCTTAAAAAAATAGTATGTATTGTATCTGTGTATCTGTGTAAGTCTCAACATTTCCCTCTATCAACAAAAACTTTGTTATTAGAATCAATCAAAGTTAAATGTTGGGTGTAATAGTGTTCGCTAAATCGGATCAAATTTATGGTTTGTACAAATGTTTGGTTGAGCCACTCGCGTCCCGGCACAGCTATCTACCCCAGGAATTAATTGACGTAAATACCAATTATCTTGATTCGATCAATGTGACCGAAATTGCAGAAAATTTTACTGCATTTTGTAAATTAAAGCATGTACGGAAACAATCTTGGAAGCGGAAAAGGCACTAAAAAAATTATCCACTACGTCAACTTGTAACCGATCGCGGGAAACTTGCTGGTAGGCTGCTAGCTAGAGTTTTAATAGCCCTTTTCACGGTTAGTTTTTCTCATTTGCATTACAATGTAATCCAACGTGGATGCGAGGCAATTTCGGGCTAAAACTGCAAAACAGCCCGAAATTGCCTCGCATACATGCTAAATTTTATTGTAATGCAAATGAGAAAAGGTAACCGTGAAAAGAGCTATTGGTTAGAGCGCGTTGCACTCATTTAATGGACCAATCACAGAAATCAGCGAACGCTTAACCCAAAGTTAAAAACAGAGCTCAATATTTACTGTTGTTGCTAACAGGGAGATGATGCACAAGACATCACTGGGGTCATGTCCGATCCGGACTTTATCAAGAACGTCCTTAGCACGTTACCTGGCGTGGACCCCAGCAGCGAGGCCATTCAAAAAGTCATGGTGTCCCTCGCTCAGCAGGACAGTGACGAAAGCAAGGACCAAGATGAGCCTATGGATGAGGAGTCCAGCAAAGACAAGAAAAAAGACAAGAAATAACGAAACATTCTTTGTACATACTTTTGCTTTTCAAGTAAACATTTCAAAAATTATAGAATTGAGTAATTTTCGTCAAGTTAAGTATTGCAGAGGATTTTCCGTAATCTGCAGTAAATAAATTGTTTGAAATGATTCTACTGTTTGGTAACTGTTTGTTACACTCAGTCTCTCATATCCTCTTTGCTCCTCCAAGACGTTAATGGCGTCGATTATTCTCCCCTTCTGTCACTGATATTAAGGACATTACTTAAATCAGAATCACTAAATCTAGATTGTGATGAAAAAAAAAACAGATATCCTAAACGAGAATTATAAGCCCTTGGCACGATCCGGTCACATGGTATGGAAAAAATTACGCTGGGACGCAAATAACGTACCCTGGTATCAGAGGTTTTTCTTTATTTTTCACTGCATGAGAGCTGCGAGAGAGCCGCGAAGCGGCGAGAAAGAAAAACGTTTTTCGTTCTCGCCGCTTCGCGGCTCTCTCGCAGCCCTCATGCAGTGAAAAATAAAGGAAAACCTCTGGGACCAGGGTACAAATAATGCAGTGGGACTTCCAAAACAAAGGAACTCGTACCAGTCCAGCTCGACCTTCTTCCGTTGTTTTGAAAGTCCCACTGCGTTATTTGCGTCCCAGCATAGTTTATTCCGTACCATGTGACCGGATCCTGCAAAGGGCCTATTAATGACGGTAAATAAAGATAGTTTCGTGTCCTGTTAAGGTGATTCCTCAGAAGTTAAAGTTACCGATGAATTTATTTTGTAACTTTTCCTGAGTGTTCTCCACCAAGCACTGTTTCGAAAAACACAAAAATGATAGATCACCATGCTTGCTTAAGGCGGGGGTAAACCTGAAAAGGAGTGAAATTTGAAGTATTATTAAAAGGGAATTGTTAGGATTAAAATGGATTGGAAACACTACCAGACAGTTGATCACCCCAAATGAGAGCCCCAGGATGGTAGGGGACTGTTTGGTATCCGTCTACTAATTCTTCACTACAAATTTCAATTTTCAAAATCCATCAAATCTTCAATATTTCGTATTTTCCTCAATTTAACCTGTTCTTTGAGAAAAAATATCTCTTTCCCAAAATGTCCAAAAATCACCCAAAAATTAACACAAAACCGCCAAACGCTGGTTATGGGAATAAGCAGAGAGATTTAGCGTTGCTTAAAACGTGACCGAGATATTGGCAGAAAGGCCGTGTTAAGCGATGTCAAAACAGCCTTCAGGTGTACCCCCGCCTTTTAAGAGATGTGACGAGCCAATCTTACCCAATTTATGCCAGTACTCGTCCTAATGACACGCGTTATTCGTCGGTCAAAGTTATACTTTGTGGTGGCTGGAAGCATAGTTTATTAAAGTTATACTATGAAAAAACTTGACACTGATAGAAAGTATCGAGCATATGGAACAATATCATTAAATTTGTCGAAAAATCACATCATTTAAAACGAAGTGGACGTAAAGCGTTCAGTGTAAAGTCGTTGTTTTCGCCGTCATAATTTGCATTCCAGAGTAACGGATTTTTGCACGCTTTCAGCTATATTGTTTTTTCTGTCCGACTAAAAAATTTAATTTTTTTTTTAAATCAAAGAGGACAACATGCACATTATATTTATGCGATAAAAAAATATAAGTCACCATGCTCGTTTAAAAGAAAAGGAACATTTGTTTCGCTATCGAGCTTAGCTTGAGGGAGAATTTCTTTCGTTGCGTACGTACACATGGTACACGCGCTCATTTGCGTGCGCTAATGACGCGAAAATCATGCGCAGTAGGTATGCGCAATGCAATACTGAGGAATTACCAGGCACTCTAGTCGAAGATGGGACGAAGAGAGATCTGGCCTAATAAAGGACAGATAGAGGGCAGTGCATAGAGAGTACCTCACACGCTATACAGCCCTCGGCCATTTTGCTCTCTTCCGCCTTCTCGGCCCTCCCAGTCGCGGTCAGACCCTTCGAGACGATCTGCAGATCAGCATACATTTACTGTTAAATACACCTCCCCTTTCATCTCGCCCTGAGACAAGTGAAACCCTTTCAATGTATATCGTCATGCACCCTGAACTGTTAAAAAGACGCTCCAAACCTGTTGTACCCGGCAATACGAAAGTAATTTCCATCCCAAAAGGAGTTTGAGGTGGGATATTTCACGAAAAAGCGACTAAAAGTCTCGTGTTTTCCCATACCCCTGAAACTCGCTCAAAAAACAAATTGAATACGCATTGATAGCATCCGACTCGATCAGTTCCCCCTTGAGAAATCTTGAGCTGTTTTAACAGCTTTAACATATTTTACCAGGAACTAGTAATTTCTGTAGAGTATTTTCTAACACTAAAGCCTCGTCTAAACGTTGTCTAACATTGTTGGCCAACATTTGTTGGAGGCAGTGCACTCATCGATCCAACATGTCGTCAGCAATCATAAATGTTGGGTTTGCCTTGTTTCCGTGAGTCTTCACTTTTTAAAATACCCAAATTCTACCTATGGGGACTTTATTAAATGTGATTGGCTGTTGCTATGCCAAGCTGCCTTAAATTTCAACGTTATTGGGTCGAACAAAGTGCTGGGCATAACGCTTGATCGAACTGACACAACTTTGCCAAATATCACAGTAGGGAACGAAAACTTTTAGTAAAACTTTTCTTAATCGCTTCCTTGATTTCATTTCCTTTCTACAACACAGCTCACATTGTTATTATTTATACAGCCTATCTTGTGTAAACAATTGTTCTTATTATCATGATTATCTTGTAGAAATTTTTACTCTCCGCCTGCCCATGCCGATAATAGCAGCAGATATTCTGCGAAGATACTGATATAGACGCGATAGCATGCACTTGTGTCCGACACCATGTTGGCGCCTCTGTTAAAGTGCAAGACAAGAGTAATAAAAGACAACTTAACAGAAACAGATGTTTCTGTACAAAATATGATTTTTCATATAAAGAACCAACCATTGCATGTGGGTAAATTTCAACATTTTTACCAGGCTTGATTGAAGTACAAGAAAAAACTGGGAGATCAAGTGAACTAGTTCTGAACATGAGGTCCATGAACTATTCCGGTTATCAACTATATAGGTTTCTGTGTTTATATTACAACTTAGCTGTGTTTGATTAGTTTTTGCGCGTAGTCGAGTTAATTTAAGTGCTGTCAGCTGCAAATGGGCCACAATAAATATTGTGACGTCTTTCCAGGATAATTTAAGCAATTATTCGCCTTTTTGACTGGAAAATGGAACGTCGAACCTAGTCAATTTTACTTCCCAGCAGATGGTATTTATGATAGCGTTCAAGAAGGCACTGAACCCCGACAAAATTGTGCTTCACTGTTATTATACCGCTGATTTTATGCCTGTTTAGGCTGGGTGTAGCAGTGGATTATCAAAATTTGCCATCTGCCAACAGAGGTAATCCTCTGGATTAATTCTCGTCCTAGCTAGACAAAACAACAATGCGAAAACGCAAAAGCGCCTCAAAATTATTTTTCAGACCGGCATACGGTGTCTAATAATGACAAACACGTCTAGATCAGTACCATTGACAATTATATGGGTCATGTTGTACAAAAGATTTATAACATTAAAACAGCCGAATACGTGGAAGTGATAATCAGTCTTTTGTCCTTTAGCAAGGGACGAATAACTTCCGTTTTGCGGCAAAGCACGTGATCAATCCCAATGTGTCGCGCTCGGTGAGCCACCAACTGATTGGAAGCAAAAGGTAATCGCGCGTGTTTTTAGCGTGTTTCGCGTATGTCTCGCAAAGAAGAATGCCATGATTCAAACCTCCAACACGCCTCGCAAGGCTAACCTTACAATTTCATTTCTTTGAATTACATCTATATAAAATAATCAAAATGTTTGTCTCATCGAGAACGTTTCCGGAGCCGCTCCTCTAGAGTGCAAAAATTCCCTCTAATTTTCCGATGCTTGTAGCTAAACACAATATCTCATGCTGACGGGCTGTAAGTCAGTTTTTAAAAATATTTTTCAATAGTTTGCTGAGCGAAACAATTTCCTGTGTTTCGTAGAAAAGGTACTGACCACACACAATTTTATCGACAGAACACTCTCAATAGCCCTTTTCACAGTTAACCTTACTCATTTGCATTACAATTAAAATCTAGCATGTATGCGAGGCAATTTCGGGCTATTTTGTACTTTTAGCCCGAAATTGCCTCGCATCCACGTTGGATTACATTGTAATGCAACTGAGAAAATTAACCGTGAAAAGCGCTATTCGTGAGCCGACTTGTGATTGTTTACACGGTGCGTGATCGAACCAGTTTTGCTTATTTTGTACCCGTTTTGCATATACTAAAACGTTGCCGTCTCACCGTTTTGCCACCCGTCCTTAACACTAATTGTTTTCCGCCATAGACAATACCCTAACCACATGGTACTCCACGAGGTTCTTGTAGCCCTAAAGGCATAAACCACTAAAGTAGGGTGGCTTGCTGGTTTTACATAGTCACGCATCGATTACCAGTCGCTGTTCGGAAAAGGAGCCTGGGCACCTCTAGACTGCAAAGCAGTAAGTTGTTTCCTTCCCTTTTCGGAAGGCGCGAAGCGCCGTAACCATGACACTCGCGTGTGAAACGCGCGAGCCTCACACGCCCGCTTGCCCGAGGAGGCACATAGGCCGGACTCTGGCAAGCGGCGGAAATCGAGCCTAGCATATGAGTCGATGAAATGATGAGATACTTGGGAAATGCACCTCGTGGACTAGGTTGCAGGAGTTGGTGACCTTGTGTTTTTTCTGTGGGTCAGGGCGGGTTCTGCCCAGTTCTTAACCAAAATGCTAAACTTGTCAACAATTGGTCGAATTTATCTAGTCCTCGCCTGACAAACCGCTCACAAGACATTCACAAGGGACTCGTAGGGCTCAGGTTTTTTCATGCAGTCTTCCTTTCAATTCTTCCGTTTATTTCATCTTAATCGGTCTTTATTTCACTTGGCTAAATTTTTGTGCTGGCTGATTTTTGAAGTTAGCTCCTAATTGGAGTACAAACGGCAATATTTTTTTCAACGTTTTACTCCAGATATTATATTGTTCAGCTCAGTCATCAATCAGATAGTTCAATCATAGTTCGTTGAATCATTGGCTTTAATGTCTTGAGTGCTTTGGAGTGTGGCTGATAACAGGCTCTGAGCGACCAGTGAGCCTAACTAAATTACCACTAACTCGGAGAAGAAATGCTATGGTAAGCTGCAATGGCTACATTTGAACCATTACAAACTGCTCCCGGGGGAGGGGTACTCCCAGAAAAATTGGGTGGGGGTGTGCGGCCCGCTTCCTAAAACTCTTACCATCTTATTTATGACCAAAATCTGCGATATTCCTTACCCTGTTTATGACCTGACTCTTAAATCAAAACCCTGTTTCTGCATGACCAGGGTTTTAATATAAGTTCCCTAGTTCAGACGAATGTTAAATTACTGTAAACATAATTTGTGAAGGGATTTTTTTGATTTTCTTATCGATAATGATGAAAAAGTGGCTTCTTCTTTAAAACATACCCATATCAAGGTTAGATTGCAAAAACCATACCCCATTTATGACCAAAATGGCCAAAATCAGCTGAAATTGATACCCTTTTTATGACCAACATTGCTGAAAAACCTAACCCTTTGGCGCCGCACATACCTATGTAATCCATATAAGGGAGTACCTCCCCCCGGGAAACTGCTTTCCACAGCTCAAGCCTCGACAAGTCCAGTTCAAGTCTCTTGATGTCTCGGTGTCATTCTTACAACGATTATCATCCATTTATAAGTGGTGGTGTACGCCTACCTCCATGGAAATATGTATAGGTTTTGTGCAATTTAATTATGATTCAAGTACCAATACACGATAAAAAACACTTGAAGAGGGGTTGCATAAACCTCCCACAGTGAAAGGAATGACACCCAGATGTAGGGCGGATGGATAGCGGAAATAGGGTATCACTAGTGCGTTTAAAATGAGTTTTGATACTGTAGTTGCTGGTTTTGTTTTGTGTTGAACAACCCGCCAGATTTTCTTTAGAAACACTGACGCACTATAAAACCCTGATAAAATTCCATTAATCAGTCGCTACGATCTCAGCGTAAGGCGCGAAAGTACTTCGAGTGGAAGTTTGCGTAAAATGTCATGAAATGATTTAGTTTTGCAGTCTGTGCTGCACCATTCTTTCGTTCTTCGTGAGAAACAGGCCGTACAGTTAGACCCACAGGAGTCGGTATACCACACCTTGCAATAATGAGTAACCATTTTGCCTATTATTAACAGATTATTAACATTCGTAGCATTTCATTTTTGTTGTATTTTGAATGTTCTTTTATATATAGTAGTGTCCACAATTAGCCAATATCTCGCTAAACACTCTTGAAACTTCATTCATTTGCGTCAACCTCCGTTAGTTGCCTTTTTGGACTTGTTCCTCTGCGGTTTGTCGAAAAGTTGATTTTTTTTCTTTTCGCTTCGTTTATTCTCGCTCAAGAGCTGTCCATACGGTCTTATCACAAGAATTGAATTTGCTTAATGCGATAAACATGAAATCGCTTTTATTTATCTACGAAATACAATACTGAGGAATGAAAAGGGGTGGTTCGGCATCCCCGATGCTGGCTACGGTTATCAGTATCAATTGTAGTCAGGTCTCAATTTTCGTTGATTGGCTGGTAAACACTTGCAGCCAAACAAGTAAACAAATTGCATTGGTGATCTGTGTTGCACATATTGCGGGTTTGAATTTTGCAGTAATCAAGCTATGTGGTGACAACATGACAAAACAGTGCTAGTCCATGTCGAAAAATTTTGACTATAAACGTAATGTTTTGTATCAGTGCTACAATGCCTGCGAGCAGGCTCCCGGTTGGGTTTGGGAGATAGCCGAGTGTAGCCGAGTGTCAAGGGCGAGCGGGACGAGCCGAGAGCGGTCTGGTGAGGAGAGAGTGCGCTAAATAACAAGGAAACTAGTTTTCTGAAAGACTGGTATTTAAGTTATCATTTCATTTTCAAATACTTGTAAATGTTTGGGGCTAGTCTGACACGAGGTTTCGTCTCGGCCAAGAGACTCTCCAGAGACCTTAGACTTCATAGGCAAACCCGTTGAGCATCACGCAGAAGGATTCCCAACCGTCCATCCACGAGTTGAATTTATTCAAAAGGTAAACAATTGCCAAATATACTTGTGAAATGTTCAGAACAATTCACAAGAATTGGACAATTGTTTCCCTTTAATATAAATATTTTATTTTCATTACTATTATTTAGTGTAGCGATCGCTGTTTTCATTTGTTTTCTTGACAGACGTATTAAACTTGTCTTAACGGGCTTTCGGTCGCGTTTTCCTGGTCTCGTAAAACATACCAGGGGTGCAGCTTATAATATTCAACTAGTGGCTCATTATTGGTGGATTCGCCGGCATATCAGTCTTAGGTCAATGTTCGATCAGGGCCACTGATGAGGTGAACGGGCCGGAATGGCTGACTATATAACCACAAGTTTTCTATGGATTATAACTCGAGACAAAATATTAAGAAAATATACGAGCTGTCTCACCGAGCCTGTATTAAGGAGGCCCAGTTCAAGTGAACGTCAGTTGACTCGTCCTACAGAGACACAGTGATCAGGAAGCCAATGAAATGACGACGGAGAAATCACGGTTATTAATAATTGATAGGAGCGTTTTGGCTTTTTTTTGTTTTTTGCTGTGCTACTGGACAATAATTTTAACTGACAGAAGTTGTGGTCAGTCTTGTCAAATTGTCCATTCTGTGTTCCACGTAATTCTGACTTTTTTTCTTTGTTTGACTCCATAATTGATCCTTAGGGACTCATCCCTCACGACAAATAATATAGACAGTGATTAGACTGCCCGCAGGCATCGAATATTTATCCTTTCCTGATTGCACTCTTTGTCTTAGCCTTGAGTTTCACCTCGCATTCACTGCGACCAAGAGATCATGTTTTGAACATACTAAACGAGAAGAAGTCAGCCGAAACGGTCTGAGGGAAAATTGCACTCGAGCTAACTAAAAACACTTTTTCCACGGTTAAAGCGGATCCTTTTTTTGCCATCTGTGTTCGAATCTGGAGGCCTCATGCGGAGTAAATTGTTTTTAAAATGCCTGAAGAAACATTCACGTGCAGTTTTTGAATTTTTTTGCCTCGCACGGTTGCGTTTGAATACCTCAAAATTGTTTTCGTTCACCTCCTATTAATTACATCCACAGGCTGTGTTATGATTTGCGGTCCCTTCGAATATTCACGCGGTCTATTTGCGTGACAAACGCGTCTCGCGCGTGTGGTCAAAGGTGAACAAGGGCTGATTGACCCTTTCATATTATTCGCGATCTTTCGGGAACAACAGATAATAATAGAGTGATGCAATCTGCTGAGGCTTGTAATAGTATAGTAGATGATAACGCGCACATGATTCAGAAAATCTTTGAAATAAATAATCAAAAAACTCGCACACAACTGAAGGTCATAAAGGAAGTGCTTCTCACATTGCTCAGTAAGCAAATTGCAAAACATCACTCATGCACAGGAATTTGGTCTTCGTAATCAACACCAGGATTTCTTCAGGACCTGACGACTTCATTAGCTTATGAAATATTGTAAACCGAATGTAAAACACAGAAAAAGGATATTAATGAAAAGGGAAGACGAGGGGCGGGCCAAAATACTCTAAGCCTTGATGTTCTTAATTGCATGTGACCGCCTCATATACATAGTCAGCGTCGCAGAGGACTTCCTGGATATTTCTATTTAAGAATCATTTTATACATGTGTACGTGATAAATAAGGGAGAATGCTTGAATTAGATGGATTTCTGCTGCAACAAAATCTGGAAATTCAAGCTAAACATTCCTTTCCTGGACGAGACTTTAGAGTTAGTTTTCAGTTTCTTTTTCATTTCGGAATTATGGGCGACCATCGTGGTTTAGACAATGCACAAGATATATACGTATAGCATTATTATTTTTTTTCGCAATCTCAATTTTGAAGCATATATCAGAAATTCGCCAAGTGGATTTTTGATCGATGTCTTTGATGTTTTGAGCCCAAATTTCCAAATTTTTTCTTTAAATATTACCGTGTCTTATTTATAGTAGAGTAACTTGAAATTTATCAGCTTTTTCGTGTCAGTTTAAGAAACACTAAGCAAATAATCGTATTATCTCCATAAAGCGCGATTTTTCGTCTTCGTGCGTGTTCAGAAGTTTCCTTGCGCGCGATCTAATGATCGTGAACACGTGCCCTTATTCTAGCCAATGAAAATTTAGTTTACTTTCTCATGCCCAGTGCAACGCATGAGCAGTAAATATTCCCGACTTTTCTGCGCGTGCTTTGGGCGTTTTACGAAGGTGTGATCGCCATTCAGAAAACGCTTCTTTCTTGGTTTGGCCTCACAACCTAAGCCGTATTTGCCAACATGTCGACAGGGAAGGCTAACAAACCGCTCATCGATAGCAAAGCGAGGAGATTTAGCGCCCCTTCGAGAGGCAGAGCGGTGCGAAGACCAGAAGATGTTGTTCGCGATGTCCGTGGTCTGAAGCTTCGACAGCGTGTCTCTCTTGTTCTGAATGACAAAGTTCTTCGCGATGAACTGGAAGACCTTGTTCAAACCTATGTTCAGAATGGGCCTAAATCGAGCGGCGAAGGTGTTCGTACTTATCAAGATTTTCTCATTCCCTCCAGTTCTTACTACGGAGGAGGTATGTCGGCCGTTGTCACCCCGATAGCAGACATCAGAGGATCCGATACCTTGAATTATTCCAAGCAAGAGAGGTTATTGCGTTGTAAACTGGCCTCCACGTACCGCCTAGTCGATCTTTTTGGATGGAATACGGGCCTTTATAGTTTCATAACAGTGAGTACTACTAGAATAAGTCTATTTCAGTGGAATATTTATTTTGTCTCGCGCGCGGACGCTCTGTCACAATAGCTTGTTTTCAATGGCTGCAGACGCATGCATACGTGACGGCTTTAAATTTAGCTTTGAATTCCTTCCATCTCGAAGGGCTGTGTACAATTTTCCATTTGCTCTGCTGCTAATACTTAGTTGAGGCATTTTCTGAGGCAGTCGAGGGTTGTTTTTCGCGAATAGCGGCTAGCGTGCTCATAGTAAGAAATTGAATGTAATAACAAGCGATGTCGGTTTCATTTTCTAGATTCGCCCGTCGGCTGACCAAGAGAGCTTCTTGATTCATCCCTTTGGACTATTGTACAGTGAAGTGACAGCGTCTAGCTTGCTCAAAGTTAATCCTGATGGAAGTGTGGTTGATCAAGGCAGCACCAATCTCGGCGTGAACAAAGCTGGCATGTTGCTCCATTCTGCGATCCATGGAGCAAGGAAGGATGCCAAAGCCATTATGCATCTACACCAAGACGCTATAGTGGCGGTAAGTTTTAAGCTACAGTTTAGGAAACCAGTTTTTCGACCTGTAACTGTCGTGGTGTTTGCATTGTTTTAAACGCTTTTTTTTTCGACAAACTGGTCTTGATTATGATACGTCATGTCGGTATGCGCTGCATAGTTTTGCTCTTGTCAATATCCTTGTGGGCAAAATTAGCGTTGTTCATTTTGTTTCCCGACCTTGTTGAAATTTCCATTGAAGACTAAGCAAAGTTAGTTTTGCTTTTCATGTGACTTTTTGTCATTTTAGCGGCAGGGGTCTACAATTTTTCTTGCAGGTAACCGCGTTTTGGATTCGAACGCGCGTCACAAAAACTACGGTGGACGCATATACAGCATAATGTAATTTCCATGTTGAGAAAGCCTTGTAAACGCCTTAGTTATATGTTCTCTTATCGATAGCAATTTGCCAGCGCTTTATGGCTTTTCTGAAGCGCTTTATGTGGACAATAAAACCGAACATAGGGTTTTTTTGTGGGGAGAACCTTGGTCGAACGGTTGCACGTACGAATACATTTAGCGTGTCATGTTACCATTATACTGGGTTGGGATTTCATACGTTCGATACATTACACAAAAGCATTCTCTATCGCAATGATATCAGTCATGTCTGGTGGAACCAAAGGCAAGGAATCAAATGTCGAGTTCCCTTTAGAAAAATGAAA